>VMDR010006388.1:0-45792 GCA_007922815.1 Macrotus californicus | reverse complement strand
TTTGTTTGTTCATTTATTTTGTTCTTTAGATTACAAATATAAGTGAAATCATACAGTATTTGTCTTTCTCTGACTGACTTATTCCACTTCTGGTGTATATCCAAAGGAACCCAAAACACTAATTCAAAAGAATATTTGCACCCTTATGTTCATTGCAGTGTTATTTACAATAGCCAAGCTACAGAAGCAACCCACGTGCCAATTAATAAACGAGTGGATAAAGAAATGGTGGTACATATATACAATGAAATATTACTCAGCCACAAAAAAATGAAACCTTACCATTTGTATGGATGGACCTAGAGGATATTATGCTAAGTGAAATAAGTCAGTCAGAGAAAGACAAATACTGTATGATTTCACTTATATTTGTAATCTAAAGAACAAAATAAATGAACAAACAAAACTGAAACAGACTCGTAGATGCAGAGACCAGACTGATGATTGCGAGGGGGAGGGGGCTTGAGGAACAGGGTGAAAAAGTGAAGGGATTGAGAAGTATAAATTGGTAGTTACAAAATAGTCATGGGGATGTAAAGTACAGCATAGAGAATATAGTCAATAATATCATAATAACTATGTGTGGTGTCAAGTGGGTACAGGAAATATTGGGGGAGCACTTTGTGAGGTGTTTGATTGTCTGACCACTGTGCCGTACACCTGAAACTAATACAAAATAACATTGAATGTAAACTGTAATAAAAATATATTTTTATATATGTATAAATAGAATACTTACTTTGGAAATGCATATATAGAAAAAACTGGAAAGGAACAGGGAAACACTGTGTTTAGGGAGGTTTTTGATTTTAAAATTTCTTTAACAATATATTAAAACATTATTTTTAAAAAAATGTCATGCTTTAAACCACTCTCATGGGTTTGATGGATCTCTTGGACACCTGGGAGTGGGAGGGTCCTGCCTGCTCCAGGAGACTGGGGACATGTGAGGACTAGCATTGGACTCTGTTCTAGAAGGAATAAGAGAGAGAAGGGGAATCCATGGTGGGACTTATGCTGCTGACTGTTCCATCATGGCAAGGAGGGGCTGTCAGTTCTCCAAACAGCTCACAGCTGGACTGACAGACAAGCAGACAGAATAACCATTTGGTTAACTGTATAACTGTTTGGTTGACTACATAACTCATGGACCGACAAGGAGAGGGGCAGTTTCAGGAACTAACAGTGAGGTTTCCCAATGCTGTGCGGTACCGAATACCTAACAACTATAGCCTGCCTGGGACTAACTGGGGCTGGTGGTCTGACAGTGTAGAAGACCAGAAGCCTCCTGAGGGATTGACCTGCTGGCTAACTCTTGACCCATGGTTGGCAGGATGCTGTGGATGGATGACTATTGCTAGGAATCATACCTGGCCCAAGGGAGTGTCTGGATATTACTGCTGCCTTATGATATATAAAGGAGGGTTACCCTGAGGGGATTTCAGGCTAGCTGATGGACAGATCTGTGGCTCTCTGATAGGCACCCTGATAGGAGGCTGTCTGCCTTGACCAAATCACAGCATGCTTGACAGACCATGTGCTCATTTGGATGCTGCGCACGGTTACCTGGCTGACTGACAATATGAGGGCCAGACAGAATGAGTCACAGGCTAGCTGACCAACTGAAAATGCATTGTAGCTGCTTGACTCTAGCTGTACTATGTTAGAATCACAGCTGCCCTGATGGTTTAGAGCACAGGTGGCAAACACAAGGCCCGCAGGCTGAATCTGGCCCTCCACCTTGTTTTATCCGGCCAGGCACCTGGTTTCTACCTGGCGGCAGTGTCAAGCTCTTGCTTAACTGTTAAGGAGTAGTTACATTTATACAGTCCTAAAATTATATTTGGCCCTTTCAAGGCAACCGCAAAGCTGGTGTGGCCCCAGTGAAAATGAGTTTGACCCCCCTGGTTTAGAGGATACTGTCCAATGGTGGGGGGTATGCCTCCCTGAGAAAGGACAGACTGCTGGCCACTGACAGGTGGCGTGGAGGCTTAATGCTACCTTTAGTTGCTATGACTATTTGCTCTGAGGGAATAAACTATCTGATTATGGTGGGAATGACAATCATTGACAAGTGATGGTGGATAGTGTGACTGCCTGACAGGGCTACATGAGATGTTGACAATTCCAGCCAGGCCTGACCTAATTGCAGCCTGCCTGAGGGCATGGGTGGTGGCTGGGGCTTCCTGAGCAGGCATGAGATGACTTCCCCCCGGGGGATTCAGAGCAGGTGCCAGGGCAAGGGTAGCAGGAGAAACCGCTGCTGGTGTGACTGCTAATGAGGAAAGGATCCTTTCAGGCAGTGATAGGCTGACTTGACTAGCAGTGTGGCTGTTAGTAAGCACTGCATGTTCCTCTCTAGGGACTTGCCTCTGGGGTGGGGTGGGGGGGAAACGAATGGCTGCTGCTGGTAACTGACGGTGTGAATCGCGGGTGGGGTCTGACTATGCAGTTGTGATGACTGACCCTTTGTGTGATTTGGGTCTGGACGGATTTTGAGACTGAGCAGCAGCCTGTGGTCCTGGTCCACCACAGGAAGGGAGTCATGGCCTGCTTGGGGTTAAAATGTGACGGGCTGCTTGACGGTGGTAATTGGGGGTCTGACAGAACGAAAGATTTCCGCCCCCCCCTCCCGCCCGGTCTGGCTGGCTGGCTGACAACGGGATTGGCTGATAGCGTGACAGACAGAACAGCAGACGGGCACGGCACCCAGCAACCTCAGCAGCCGCTGCCGATGCCACCTCCCAGACGCACGCTGGGATAGCGCCGAGGAGCACCCGCCTTCGGACCGAGCAGAGTGGCGGGAGGGGTCCGGTCACGGCTCGCCGGTTGGTCCGCGCGGGCGCTGCTCACGGTGCGGCGCGGCCAATAGGCTATGCGTTCTCGGCCACGCCCGCGCGAGCTCTCTTCTCGCGAGGCCAGTTAGGCCCGAATGTCGTTAGCCGTGGGGAAAGATGGCGGAAAATTTAAAAGGTGAAGTAGTGGTGGCAGCAGCGCCGGTCGGCTGGCCGGGCTGCGTGGGCTAGGGGGGTAACGTCGCGGGCTCAGGACCCAGGCGTCCGAAGCCACGGAGCTGGAAGCCGGAAGCCCAGCGCCGAAAGGCTGGGGCTCGGGGAGCGCGGGCCTGGCGCGCGAGGCTGGGCGGGGCTGAGAGGAGGGGGCGCGTGCTTCGGAAGGCGGCGGGCGCGGGGCGAAGTGGGGACTCAGGCGGGGGGCGCGCGCCTCTAAAAGCGACCCGAAGACGGTCGCGTGCGCGCGCACGCGGGGGTGGCTGATCTCCGAGGCCGCGCCCGCGCGCGGGAAAATCGGTCGCCGGTGACCGTTACCCGCTTGGTGTCCACGCGAGATGCCGGAAGGAGAGGGAAGGGAAGGGGACGGATCTCATTTTCAGAGTAGGGTTATAGAGGCATCTTGTGGGAAGGGTATCTCCTCAGAGCGTGATGAGGGCAGAGTCTGCAGTATAGAGGACTCCCTTAGGAAGAGGGGCAGGGGCTTCCCGAATGGGAGAGGTGGATTCCCCAAGTGTGCAGGGAAAAAGAGGTGACTTTGTCAGTATGTTGAGGGGTGGGCTCCTCTGAGTAAGGAAAGCTGAGGGAAGGATGGGTTCCACAAGTGTGGGGGGACCTCTAAGGGACAGGAGATTCCACCTGTGGTCAGTGCGGCGCCAGCAGCTGGAGATGTGAGTTGGCAGCACTTTAGTGGGGTTTCAAATGCAAGTTCAGGGGTTTGAAAGGGAGAGACGTCATAGGAAGAGGAAGGCGTGGGCCCAGGCCCAGTCTCCACTAGGCCTGGCTAGGTGGAAGGGGGGTTAGTGCACATGAAATAATGTTGAAAAGCTCTTGTACATTTTTAGGTTGTCATCTAGCACATTTCATCATGAGTTTAAATGTTTGATTTTTTTTAATGAGAGGTGAAAAATAATGGGATGAGGACTGACTGACTACATTTGGAATAAGTGTTCTGTAAAATGATCTGATAAAAATGGCTTCTAAAGCACATTAAACATGTCTAGAATCTTTGATTTAGAAGGCTTGTAAAAAAATCCGTGTCTTGAAAAAATTTGGTAGCCACAGATACGTATGTTCCAGGTATATTTAAGGAATCATTGTCACTGACCCATTACTGTTTTACCTGTTCCGGAATTCCTTTGGGCAAACTTTACCCTTCACAGAAATGTGGAAGAGGCAGAAAAAGTCAAAATGCAATGTGAAAAAATATACCTTGTGGGGTTAAGGCACCCAGACAATCCTGTAGTCTAATACTGCTTCACAATCTCTTATTCATAATTCTGAAATCTAAAAAGGCCTGAAAACTTAAGTTTGGCATTATTCAGTGGCAAAACTAGACTATAAGGTGGGACTATTCTGTGCCGCTATCTCACATCTTTATTTCTCCCATTTAATATGAAAATTCAGACTTTTGCTGCAGAAGTATTGAAAGCCACTGATCACACTGGGGGTGTTAGGTAATGTATGGGATATACCCAGAACTACACTTGTAAAAATACAAAAAAAATAATAATTCCAAAATACTTCCTGCCCCTGGGATTTCAGATTCAGACCAGTCTTTCCAGTTTGTTTGGTGCCCTGGAGGTTTTAACACCCCACCTGTGCCCTTGGGGCAAAGCACCCTCTTGAGATGGGAGGTTATTCTCTTCCTTTTTGCCAAGTGTGGAAGGAGGATTAGGTCCTGAACGCCAGGCTGGTTTTGCAGGCAGTTTTAGGAATGGTATAGAGGGAGTTGGGAGTTCTGGGAATATATTCCTTTAGCACAATCCATACAGCAGATCCCACTTTGAGGTCTGCTGCTCCAATGCGCCTTGGAAGGGAGCATTGGGGTTGAAGGGACTGGCACATTTTTATGGTAGAAAGGTCATAGCCTTTGGGAAGACCTGTGGATTAATTTCACTGACTCTGAGGCAGTCCTTAGGAAGTCCTAGGAAAGACTTGGGGTGCCCTTTGACCCTAGGCTTTGCCAAGATACCCAGTAATGTTCTTTGTGGACCCCTTGTTCTAGGCTGCAGTGTGTGTTGCAAATCTTCTTGGAATCAACTACAGGACCTGTGCCGCTTGGCCAAGCTCTCATGCCCTGCCCTCGGTATCTCCAAGAGGAATCTCTATGACTTTGAAGTCGAGTACCTGTGTGATTACAAGAAGATACGCGTGAGTCTGGGGTGACAAGGTGGGGGTGTCTCAAGGAGCTGACTTCCTGCCCCTTTGCCCCCCACTGTCTGCATTTGATTCCAAAGGGAATTTTCTCCTCTGATCTTAAAAAAATAGGGTTAGTAGGCCCTCTTCTCATCTCTGTCTTACTGGTAGGGAAACCAAATGGTTTTCTGAGGGAGGCAGGAGTTAGGATGAGTACCCAAATAATTCCCTCCTTCCACCTTCCTAAGAATACAAACCAGTTGCCGTGATTGAGCTGCTGAGCCCCAGGAGTGGGGACGAGGATAGCTAATGGTTATTGAGCACTTTCTGTGCACAAGGCATTTCCCCTTAGAGACTTATTTAATCACCCCAACAACACTGAAATGGGAACTGTCATCATGGCCCGAGGAGGTAATGGCAGCATAGTTAAGAGAACAGACGAGGTAGCATACTTGGGTTCAAATCCTGGGCACGTAACCCCCAAGATACTTACGCAAATTCTCTGTACTTTATTTTCTTCATCTGTAAAATGGGGATGCTTAGTAGTATCTATTTCATATAGAGTTGTGAGGATTAAATTTGTTAATACTTGTAAGCTGCTTAGAACAGCACATGCTACATAACGGATGCTAAAAAATTTTTTTTTTTAGCTTTTCCCCTTATTTACAGATGAGGAAATGAAAGCCCAGAAAAATTAAATAACTTGTCCAAGGCCACACAGCTAGGGAGTGACAGGGTCAGAGTTTGTGCCCAGGGTGTCTCACTTAGAATCTGTGTAGTTAGACTGTGTCCTGTAGCCCCCTCTCAGCAAGGAAAGGTTCCTCTAGCTGCTGTGTGGAGAACAGGCTGTAGGATCGAGGGTGGAACAAGAGGACCAGTGAGGAGGCTACTGCTGCACTCCAGGAGAACATTGATCGTGGTGGCAGTGATGACAATTGGAAGTGGTTGGATTCTGGATGTCGTCTGAAGGTGGGACTGACAGGATTTGCTGAAGGCAGACGTGAGGAGTTTTAGAGAAAGGAGTCAAGGATGACTCCAAGAGTTAGGGCCTGAACACCTAGCAGGAGGCAGCTGATGATGGGGAAGACAGAAAAGGGAGTAGGTTTAGGAGATTAAACTAATAGTTGGAATTTAGACAGTATGAGTAGAGCAGGATTTAAACCTAGTGATCCCGGCTTTAGAGCCCATGCTTTTTAACCAATGCATGGAATCATTCCAGAAGGTGGGAAGTGGTTTGGGTATTGGTTTTGGGATGGAAGTCCCACGAGGGCTGGCCCAAGGGTCTCACCACTTATGGTGGTCCCTGTCCCCCTTGTCCCTCCAACAGGAACAGGAGTATTACCTAGTAAAATGGCGTGGATACCCAGAGTCAGAGAGCACCTGGGAGCCACGGCAGAATCTCAAGTGTGTGCGCATTCTCAAGCAGTTCCACAAGGACTTAGAACAAGAGCTGCTTCGGCGGCACCAGCGGTCAAAGCCACCCCGGCATCTGGACCCAAGCTTGGCCAGCTACCTGGTGCAGAAGGCCAAGCAGAGGCGGGCACTCCAACTCTGGGAGCAGGAGCTCAATGCCAAGCGCAACCATCTGGGACGCATCTCTGTAGAGAATGAGGTGGATCTGGATGGCCCCCCGCGGGCCTTTGTATACATCAATGAGTACCGTGTTGGTGAGGGCATCACCCTTAACCAAGTGGCCGTGGGCTGCGAGTGCCAGGACTGCCTGTGGGCACCTGCTGGAGGCTGCTGCCCTGGGGCATCACTGCATAAGTTTGCCTATAATGACCAGGGCCAGGTGCGGCTGCGAGCTGGGCAGCCCATCTATGAGTGCAACTCCCGTTGCCGCTGTGGCTATGACTGCCCTAACCGCGTGGTACAGAAGGGCATCCGCTATAACCTCTGTATCTTCCGCACGGATGATGGACGTGGCTGGGGCGTCCGCACACTGGAGAAGATCCGCAAGAACAGCTTCGTCATGGAGTACGTGGGAGAGGTAGGGAGACAGGACCGTGCGTGTGTGCAGCTCTTCCCACTTTGTGTTCCCACTGTGTGCACTCAGCTCTCATCATGGTGTGCCTGCAATTTCCCTGCTTTTCCTGTGGTAAAGGTGGTGGGGGGCGTGTAACCCAAGTGCTAGGAATATCCTGGCAGGGGAGAGTATTCCAAGCTGGTAGTTAAAAGCATATTGAAACACTTCCTGGCTGGGTTGATTTCATACGGGTACTTAGCGAAGAGGAGAGTGGGAACTGAAATCCAGGCAGTGTTCCTTTTTCTTAAGTATATGTGCTGCCAAAGCGAGCATAGGCAAGCCGTGGGTTTTAATGGGTCATGTGGTCTGCACAGGGTTGCATCACCTGAAAAAGCACTTCTCTTCTTATTTTACAAGGGTCCAGCTTATTGCTAAGCAGTGTCTTCCCAGAAAGAGCACCTTTTACTAATCTGCACAAAAGGAACACAGTCTGGAGTAGGACGTAGACCTGCCTTGTGGAGGTTGGCTGCTTCCTCTTCTAGACTTGCAGGACACTGGAAAGACCAGCAATCCGCAAGTCTTAGTATCTTTGCATGTTAGAAGTCTGTTTGCTTCTGTAACAGGCTAGCGTGGGTGTTTGGGCAGTATCCTGCTACACAGTGGCCTGGCCACTTAGGCTCTTTCCTTCTTGTGCCTTTGCCATGCCTGAGAGCCTTGGGCTGACTTGGATCCTCAGCCTTGCCTCATAAGCAGGCCAAGAGTGGGGGGGAGATGGGAAGGTTCCTATGGACAGTGCATATCATTTCTGTCCATATCCACTGGCTGGTACCGAGTCACTGGCCTTACCTCCATGCAGGGGAGGCTGAGAAATGGGATTAGCCATGTGCACAGGTGGAAGACAAGGGATTTGGGTGAATAATTGGCAAGTGTCTGCGACTTCAAGTGTCACGTTCAAAGGTGGGAGGCAGTGGGCATTCGGAGAGGGGCAGTTCTTTGTTATGTACGATCATCTCATGCATTGAGGCACATTTTATATCCCTAGACCATTTAAATCCATGACTGTACCCTGTCATGATGACAATCCCAAATTCCTCCGTATTTCCACAGGTTTCTTAGGGGTTGCTGTGGTTGGGAAGTGACAGAAATTGGCGTAAGGAACACACCCCTGAGGATGTCCACACTGTAGTAAAGACACTGATGAGGAGGAGAGGCTCCCACTTTAACTAACTATAAAGTAGAGAGGGTCGTAGCCCTGGGGGTTTGAGACGATCTGGAGGCACAGCAGTCCACACTGCAGAGGACCCTGACAATCTGGATGAGGAGATGTCCACACCCCAGATAACCCAGGTGGTCTGGTGGAGGAAATGTTCACATGCCAAAGGACCTGAGTCTGGAAGAAGGAGGAGGTGGCCATACCCCAGAGAGGTCCTGACAATCTACAGGAAGAAGTATCCATATCCCAGAGTGACCTAGAGGATGAGAGCGAGCTATCCACACTGCAGAGGACCCTGGTGGTCTGCCTTAGAGAGTGTCTACACCCACACTGTTCTGACAGGAAAAAGAAGTGTCCTTACCCCAGAGCAATCGTGACAGTCTAAAGGAGATCAGATTTACAGCCTAGAGGACATGTCTACACCCTCAGTGTACTGACACTCTGGAGGGAGTGTCTAGACCTGAGATGGATGCTAACAGTGGGGAGGAGATGTGAATACCTCAGAGGGATGTCACCATTCTGGAGGAGGATATGTGCACACTCCAGAGCCCCTGATGGTCTAGAGTGTCCTGACCCTACAGGAGCCCGGCAGACCTAGAGGAAGTCCAACGCAGGTTGTATCTCTAGCCTCACTCTACTGCCCTGACGATCTCGAGGAAAGGCTGTCTACAACACAGGATCCTGAGGCAAGGAGAAGGAAGACTGCAGCCCTTAGGCACCCCAAAGTCCCCCGGGCCAGGGTACTTTTCTAGCTGCTCCTCCTTAGTGTCCTTACTCTTCTACACTGTAAACATTGGGGTTTTCAGGGACTCTGGTTCTACTCTTCACACATTCTCTCTGAACTATTTCTTAGCCTTCCTCCTGCTACATTCAGCAACTTGCTGGCCCCCCTGTAAAACCCTCAAACCTGTGGGCCTTCCTGAAGGCAACAGAGGCCAAACTAATCTTCTACCTCCCTGTGAGTAGGCAGCATGGCAAAATGGGCGGGAGGGTGGACCCTGGAGCCTGGCTGCCTGAGGTTGAATCCCAGCCCCACCACTCAGCAGTAGTCACTTCACCTCTCTGTGTCTCAGTTTCCTAATCTGTAGAATGGGAATGATAAGTGCACCCACCTCATACACTTGTTATGAGAACTAAATGAGTTGTCATATGTGAAGCACTCAGACACTGTTCGGTATACAGTAAGTCTTCAATTATTGTAAGCCATTACGTTCCAAGATTCAGAAAGCCAGAAGTTTTGTAAATCCATCTGGCTATAAAATCTAATTGGACTTGATTTGGACCTATTTAGTCTTTTTATCCTACTTGGTATGAATATTCATAAATTTCATTGTAGAAATACTAATTCACTTGATTATGTGGTGCTGTCCCAGACACTACCTGCTGTTACATAATTGAGGGCACACACCCCATACATGGACAAGACTCACTGTCCTGCCTCTACCTCTGCACCAACAGTCCCTTAATAGGAGCTGCCCTTCTCTCGCCCCTGCTCCTTCCCACCTCCTGTCTGAACATCTCTGCCCTCACCCCACAGAGAATGATAGCCTGTTTTATCCATTCTAAAACACACATTTCATATTCTAACAGCTCTGAAGTGACGGTGAGTCTCAACTAGTTTAATTAAAAGGGCGTATCATTTAATCAGCATTTTTTTTCTTTCTTGGGAAAGGGCACATAAAATAAAGGGAGCACCGTAGATTTTGAAAAGATCCAGGACTCATAACCCCTCCGAACACTGCTTGGTTCCTAACTAAAGCAAAAACAAACACCTTTCACTTCCCTCATCTTGTTGAATCTTTACAACAGCCCCTGTCTGGCTGGGATTATTGTCATTGTCATTACCATTCTGCAGATGAGAAAACTGAGGCCTAGAGTGGCGTAGTAAAGTGCTCAGAGTCATCAAGCTAGTCAAGTGGGTAAAAGGAAAGGCCCAAGCGTCTAAAATTGATACCCTGCCAAAACCTAGTGGAGTTTTTTGTTTTCTGGTTTTTGGTTTTGGCTGAGCAAACAGGCGCAGGGAGAGAATATTCCGGATCCCATATCTGGGAGGGGTCAGAGCAGCAACCATACTTTGAGTCTTCTGGTTCCTGTTCACGTCAACAAGCTGCCAGCTTATATAGCCCATCCATCTTACCCAGTCATTCTAGAGAGTTGCTAGGGAGCAGAGGACATGGACTGATTTGTTCCTGAGTTCTCAGGGTGGCCCAACCCTTACAGAGTGCCACTGAAAAGAAGATATTAGGAACGGTTTGTGCCCTGGAGGGCTTGCAGTGTGACTCATTCCTGGTGAGACTGGGGAGCAGGTAGGGGCAGAACTGGCAGGAAGATGAGACTGGGGAGATTGTGGGACATTCCCTCTGGTTGGGGAGGGGCTGAAAGGAAAAAGCCAGCTCAGATACCATCCAGTGTGCTCTGAGCCCAGCAGAGGCTGCCCTTTAATCCCTGGGCTTCAGAGGTTCTGGTGGGAGATTCAGGAAGGCTGCACAGAGAAGTGACATCTGGAGCTGACGCCGCAAGAGGAGTGCACATTTTCCAGGAGGTGGAGGGAGACTGGCCTCGCTGTCCTCCTCAGAATGCTTCTGTGCTTCCTGTTGTGTCTCTCAGGAGAGAGCCCCCATTCTTCAACCCAGTGTCCAAGCCAAGCCCTTCATGATCTGCAGCTTGCTTTAGATGGTGTCTCTCTTTCCCATTGCCCCTCAAACTCTAAGCACTGGATGTCTGAGTCCATTTCTCTGTCACACGACTGACCCATGAAGGGTAGTACTGGGCCTGGTCCCTGTGACTCCCCCGTAAACTGATCCCTGAGGGCCAGGACCAAGCCTGTTCCCTGTGTTGTCTTTCCCAGCCAATTGTGACCCTTGAGAACAGGGACCCAGCTTGGTCCTTGTGTCTTCCCCAGTAGGTACTGACTTCTGAGTGCTAGGACCAGCCACAGGGTAAGCCTTATAAAAATCCACTGAATGAATGAGTGAATAAATAAACAAAAACTTGGGGTATAGAGGAGCCAGGGTCCTGAAGGAAAAGCTGAAGTATGGGGCAGTGAGCAATGTGACCTGAAGGATAAATCTTGGTCTTCTAAAGGTGTTGGCTCAGCGTTCGACAGGGAGCAGAGGCTAGATGATGGTGCAAGAGGCAGGGAGGAGACGGGACACTAGTGTGGCCATCCTGACTGAAGAAAATGGTGGTCAAGGCTAGAATGAGAGATCTGAAAGTTGAAACAGCATGGTCACTAGCTGGCATGAGGGTGAGCAAGGAAGGAGGCTGGGGTGGATCCAGTGTCAGGAGGGGGCTGGTGATGGGCAGTGGGTCTCCAACAAAAGGAGAGAAAAGGAGGAAGGGGTGTAGGGGGGAGGAGGGGAGAGGGTTTGAGTTGCCCACAGGACCACTGCTGGACAGAGGATAGGTTGCTGGGCTAGAAAGAATAAAAGGGCATTTCTTAAGCCTGCTGTGTGTTGTACACCATGTTGACACTTGGCTTTGAGGGCTGGGCAGAAACCTGCGAGTGGAGAATGAGATAAGCCTGGGATGAAGGGATCCTGGGCTGACGTTTGGGCAGTCTTAGGTACTGGGGGACTCTCACCCAGAGACTGGCATGGTCGGGATTACCAGAAGGCTGTGGTTGGCCGCAAGGGGAAGAGGGAACTTGGAGAGGAGAGATTGGGTTGGGCGGGGTTGGGGTGGAGAATCCATCTACAGCATTTGGGAAGCAAGGACAGCTCAGGGCTAGGATAGTGGAGCAGCTTCATGTTTACTAGGCCAGCAGGGGACCCAGCCATGGAGGAAGAGAACCCTCAGGGCTGAGGGAGCGGTTCCTGCTCTAGTTCTTATCTCCTTTCATCTTCCTTCTGTGTTTTTGGCCTCGGCCTGTTTTTCACATCTGAGAATCTCAGGGATCTGGGTCTTATCTCTGGACCTGGGTCTTTCATATTTAGCTTCTGTCAGTGTTTCTCACTCTCTGCCTCTAGCTCTCCTGAGTCTCCTATTCAGTCTCCCTTTCCCCACCAGCCCAGGGCTCTTCTCAGTCTCTGTGTCCTTTTCATTACTGTGTACATGGCTCTGCACTGGTTCTTGCGTGCTAGGTCCTGCAATGCCTCAGGCCCTCTTTCCCTGGATCAGTCAGCCTCTCCTGGTCTCCCCTGCTCTACTATCCCCTCTCTATTGAGCCCTGGGTCTTTTTCTTTCTTGCCTTTGATTTGGGTCTATGTCTCACTATGGTCTCTCATGATGGAGGTATATCTGTGTCTTTCTGTCTGTCTGTCTGACTACTGTCTCACTGCTGGACCTTGTGGCCAGCCTCTGCCCACCATTGAGAGACTTCCTATACCATCCAGAGGCCTGAGGAGGGATGGGTGGTGGGCAGCTGAGACCCAGCCCCCTGAGAAGGGCTGACAGACCCTCTGCCTTACTGCCTCCTGTGTGTCCATGCCTGCCAGCCACATGGGTGGGGGAACCTCCCAGTTCACTTGTTCTTCTCCTCCTGGGGGGCCAGGCACTGTGCTTGCTTTCCTGAGCCTTCTTGGCCAATTCCCCCTCCCCCATGACCCTCTCCCCAGATCATTACCTCAGAGGAGGCGGAGCGGCGGGGCCAGATATACGACCGCCAGGGTGCCACATACCTCTTCGACCTGGACTACGTGGAGGATGTGTACACCGTGGATGCCGCCTATTATGGCAACATCTCCCACTTTGTCAACCACAGTGTGGGTATCCTGCAGGCGGGTGGGGGTTGGGAGGAGCAGGCTGGGCCCCTCCTTACCCTCCTGCTATTCTTTTTCTCCCAGTGTGACCCCAACCTCCAGGTGTACAACGTCTTCATAGACAACCTTGATGAGCGGCTGCCCCGCATTGCTTTCTTTGCCACAAGAACCATCTGGGCAGGCGAGGAGCTCACTTTTGATTACAACATGCAAGGTGGGGGTGTCAAGGGACTGGGGGCAGGGGCACACAGTGACATGGGACACAAGGATCTCTCCCCAAGGAGGTTTTTTATTTTATTTTATTTTTTATTTGTTAAAGATTTTTTAAAAATTTATTTTAGAGAGGGGAGGGGAGGGAGAAAGAGAGGGAGAGAAACATCAATGTGTGGTCGCGTCTCGCGCGCCCCCTACTGGGGACCTGGCCCACAACCCAGGCATGTACCCTAGACTGGGAATTGAACCAGCGACCCTTTGACTCACAGGCCAGCACTCAGTCCACTGAGCCACACCAGCTAGGGCCCCAAGGAGCTTTAAGATGCTCCTTCTGACTCCCAGTCTCCCATCTGGACTTATGGAACCCTGCCTACCTTTTGGCGGTCCCCTCATTCCCAACCCTTGGACCAACTTTTCCCAGTACTCCTGGGGGAAGAGGACATTTGTCTCAAGAGTTATAACCATACTTCTCCTGACTCTAGTCTTGTCTGAAATATCCACAGTCCTCCAACCCTCCTCATTCCGAACCCTTTTTGGCTTTCCTCATTCCAAGCCTCTGGATACGCTTTGGCACAGGTGGCAAACACAGGCCCGCGGGCTGAATCCGGCCCAGCACCTGTTTCTACCCGGCGGCAGCGCCGAGCTCCTTGCCCCTAGTTGAGGAGTAGTTACATTTTCATAGTCCTGAATTACATTCGGGCCTTTGAAGGCAACTGTGAGGCTGATGTGGCCCCCGGTGAAAATGAGTTTGACACCCCTGCCCTACGGCCTCCAGCCAGTCCCCTACTTGATAATCTAGCCACCTCTGAGATACTCAAGAGGGTTTCTTTGGCAGGAGAGTTCAGATAACCCTCTGATGCCCAGGCGAGCCTTCATTCTCAGACCTCTGCCTAACGTAACCCTCCTGGTTCTCCCAGACAGTCCCCCGCTCCCCCCAACCCCCAGTCCCTGGCCATCTTCCTAACACTTCAGTACCCTCCAGTGCTAAGCCCTGGCCCTAGTCCCAAACTACCAATTTCATGACCCCCTCCTGACCCACATCCCACACCTGCTCCCATCCCCCAAGATCCCTGGGTCTCACGGTAAAGGGGCAGTGGGACACTTCACCTAGGCCTTCTAACAAGTCCCCTCCCCCCTCCCACCCTCCCTGGCTGTGTGACTCCACAGTGGACCCCGTGGACATGGAGAGCACCCGCATGGACTCCAACTTTGGCCTGGCCGTGCTCCCTGGCTCCCCCAAGAAGCGGGTCCGTATTGAATGCAAGTGTGGGACTGAATCCTGCCGCAAATACCTCTTCTAGCCCTTCGAAGTCTGAGACCAGACTGACTGTGGGGGCCTAAAGCCACTCTACCCATCCACCCGCTACCCACTTGCCCTCCAGTTGAGGAATGACTGCCAGGGCCTCCTGTCTGCCTCTACCCGCCCCCACCTGCCCTGTGCTCGGGGTTGCGGTGAGGACTGACTTCAAGAAATCCCCTCTCCCAGTCCCAGATCCATCCATGGGTGGCACTTACAACCCCTTGCCCACCTTGAGAAGTAATTTGTTAAAATCAGGAGCTTCTGAAGTTAGGATTCATGGCCTATCAAGGAGGTCCAAGGGGTAAGCTCCAGCCGCAAAATAAAAAGTTTATTCACCTACTTCGGCCTGGAGCTTGAGGGGTCTGTTGCAGGCCCTCTCCTTACTGCTCCAAGAGCGTGGAAGCCACCCCAGGGCAGGCTGACATAAGAGCTCAGACTTCCCAGCCCACTTGGTGAGAGAAAGGGGGTTTGTCAGGCTAGGGACTGGTTTCTGCTTATGCTCACATGTAGGCTGTGCGTCCATGAAGTAGATGCCTACATGTCCCTAGAAGGAGGGTGGATGCCCATGGCCCAATGGCCAATAAGAGCAAGGCAGTCCTGACTCCAAGCCCTTAATGTGGGCTGGGATTGAGCTCTGCCCTTGAGGTGCACAGAAGGCACCTGGGAGCCCTGTTGGCGTATGATGACTGCTGGGACTACTCAGAGTTGGAACCAAGACCTAGGTAGGCTGTAGATAGCACTTAGGACAAAAATGTGCATTGATGGGGTGGTGATGAGGTGCCAGGCACTGAGCCAAGCACCTGGCCCACATAGATTGTCTCAGGGAAGCCTTGAAAACTGTGGAGGTAGATCCTAGGAAAGGGCCCATATGGCAGGAGGCCAAGTACAGTCTCAAAAGTTACCTGCCCACAGATGTACAGAAGACGAAGGCTCTGATGGCTGCCTCACCCCTTGCTTCCCCTGTGAGGTCTTCTCCAGGAAGCCTTCCCTGACTACCTGTGCCCAGAGTGCCCCTCTGTGAGACTGTGCCCTGCCACCAGATCTGTGTGGCTGTCTGTGTGTCCGTGCTCCCTGACCCTAGACTGACTTTCAGGCATGGACTGAATCTGCTTTTTCTGTTGTATATTCCTTGGCCTTACCCAGCCTGGGGTGGGCATCAATAAAGTGAGTTGTTGACTGAACAAACCAAGGTGTGGGATTGGAGACCTCATGTAGGTGGGGATTGGGGGTATGAGAGGCTGGGAGCTGGGGTACCCAGGGACATGTTCCTTAAACCTCAGCCATTTGACTAGCATGTACCCCACAGCCTTCCACTTGCACCATCATCTACTTAACATCTTGACCTAAAAATAAGCTTGCTTTATACTTAAATTTTAAAATGCACTGAAAAAGCGAACTAAATCCATTGATGTCTAAATGGGCACACCATTATCCCTTGCCACAAACAAAAATGACTCAAGAAATAAATATAGTAGAAATACAAAAACAGGATACAATTCTAGCTGGATCCTCCCAGCTCTTAGAGGCTTTCAACCTAGAGCCTGCCTACTCCACTCAAAGAGAAAAGTCTGTGCTTTAATTGTATTTACATTTTCTGCAAATATTTATCAAGCACCTAATATGTACCAGGGTGCGAAGTGGAGAAGGAGACAATGTTTCAAATACAAGTTTTCATCATCCCTCAACCTAAATCTGAGCCTGTGCCTTTTGTTTTTGCTCAGAGACCTCATACTGTGACACAGATTCCCAAAGATCTCAAAGACTTGACACATGGGTGACAGAATCCTGAACAGTTCAGAGACTTCCACACACAGCACCTAGGACACAGGCCTCCAAATAGCTCATAGACCATATACCCTGGGTATTGACCCCAGACCTCAGAGATCTCACAATCGGGATACACATCTCTATACAGCTTTGAGATCTTGTACATGGACACAGGCCCCGAATAACTCAGACTTCACTGAAACGCAGAGAGCTCCGAGGCCTAAATGCTGTCTCCTACACTGGGATCTGGACTCCAAGCACATCACAGAACTTTCTGGGATAGAAATGAACAGACATCTCTCAAAGACCTCACAACCTGGGAAACTGCTACCTAAGTTATTCAGAGTCTTCACACCCTGATCATCAATTCCCAGACTGCTTGGAACTCTCACATGCTGGAATGGATCCCCAAACAGCTGAGATGTCACACCCCAGGTACAGCCCAAACACCTGAGACCTCATGCCTAGAACACATGCCTAAATGATTCCAAAACCTTACACTGTGGACACCCCACACCTTGGCCCCCAGATTACTCAGAGACATCCTGAAAAATAGAGCACTAAACATCCCAGAGACCTCACTCCCTAGAATGTGGTGCCACAAACAACTCAGAGCCTCAAGTCTTAGACAAGACCCTAAAGAGTTTAATCTTACAGCCCAGAAACACCCTGTTCGGAGCATTCCAACCCTGGGGAACATCTATGTGCAACAGCTCAGAGACCTCACGCCTTCTGACTACCGACCCCCACAATGCTCAGAGACTTCAGAACCAAGGATATGGACCAACCAATTCCTCAGAAAACTTAACACAACTGGGAGAAAGATGGTCAGACAGTTCAGAGACCCTGCACCCTGAACTCATACTATACCCGAGAGCTCCCAAATCCCACACTCTGGAACGTGGGCCCTTAACCAGCTCAGGGACCTCATGCTCTTGACACATTCCTGTTCAGAGATGTCACGTACTGGACACAGGTTTCCTAAAAATAGCTCAGAGCCTTCATATACTGAGACAGATCCCCAAACAGCTCAGATCTTAGTTCATGGAAGAGCTCAAAGACCTGAAAATCTGAACGCCAGTCCTCTATGTAGTTTAGAGACTTTATACCCTGTTTTACAGATCCCAAATATTTCTGAGATCACACAACCTGGACACAGACCCCAAACAGCTTATAAACCTCATATCCTGGGCTCAAGTCCCCAAATAGCTCAGAATCTTCACACTCTAAGCACAGACCTCCAAATGATTAAGAAATATCACACCCTGGACTCAGAGCCATTCATGGAACTCACCCTTTGTGCTCATATCCAGAAAGATTTCAGACACACGACACTCATCGACACAGGTCACCAAATAGCCTAGAAACTTCTTATTCTGGGCAAAGTCTGCCACTAACAGCAGAGAGACTTCATAACTGGGACAAAGACCCACAACAGCTTAGGGACCTTATGTCATCATGGACGCAGGCTCTCAGAAAATTCAGAGAACTTCTA
Organism: Macrotus californicus; assembly: GCA_007922815.1. NCBI lineage: Eukaryota > Metazoa > Chordata > Mammalia > Chiroptera > Phyllostomidae > Macrotus > Macrotus californicus. Next base: position 27,991 of record VMDR010006388.1, on the reverse strand, counting down.
ACCTGGGGGACAGACACATAAACAGCTCAGAGACAGCACATAACCAGCTACATATGCCTACATGGCCCAAATACTTCACGTTATGGGACAGAAACCTTCAGAGAGTTCATTCACCTCACAATCTGGAAAGCAGATCCAAAGGTTTTCCAGAGACCCACACATTAGACATACAATGCCAAAATGCTCTGAGTTAACAAAACACACCCTAGGACACGGCTCAGAGACATAATCGCCCAGACACGGATGCCCCCAAACACCTGAGAGACATCATAAACTGGTAACAACTCCAAACTACTCAGAGACCTCAAATGCTGGAAACAGACTCTTCAGTAAATCAGAGATCTCATACCCTGGAGCACAGACTCCCTCAATAGAACTGCCGTGCCCTTGGAAACACACCCCAACAGTTACGAACCTCACCACCAAGCGATATGGAGATCAGAGATCTCACGTTCCGGGATACACACTTCAGAGGTCGGAAACAATAGAATGACATCAAACTCGGGAAACAGATTCTGAAACTGCTCTGAAAGATCGTACCCAAGGACAAGAGCCAGAACATTATAGAGAACTCATTCCCTAGGATATGGGCTCAAAACCGTTCACAGGGATGACACCCTGAGTACACTCAAACACATCAGAGTCCTCATCTGAGGGTGGCGGGCCCTCACACCTGAAAGGAGAGACTTCTAAGTCGTTCAGAGACATCATATTCTGCACAGAGACCACCACAGCATTGAGAGATTTTACACACCAAACAAAGACCCCCCAAACAGAAAACTAACTGGGGCATATGTGCACATACACACACACCTCCTTTGGAAGCCTGGAACAAATGCCTAAGAAGTCAGATATATCATACACTGGGACTGAGACCTCCCAAGAGGGACAGACTTTCATACCTGAAAACACACCCCCAAAAGGTCAAGGAACTCTCAAACCAAAAGAGCTCAGGGACCATGTATTCTAGGACAATCACCCAAACAACTCACCCTTGGAATGTAGACCAGAAAACGCTCAGAACCCTTGAATCCAGGATTCAGAAATTCTTCTGAGATTTAGAGTATAGATCTCAAAATATAATTCAGAGAATTAATTGCTGGATACAGAACATCAAATAATTCAGAGACCTCAAATCATGGGACATACACATCCAAACAGATCAGGGACCTCACATCCTGGACATATACCGACAAACAGCAGGGATCTCACACCCTGAGACACACACACACAAACAGCTCAGAGAATTCAAATTCTAGGAAATACACGCCCCAAAAGAACAGACCTCACATCCTGTCACATACACACAAAAATATTAACCACACATACTGAGATATACCCCCACAAATATTTCAGAGAAATAGCATCCAGGGACATATATTCACAAACAGATCATAGACCTCAATCCCTGTGACATATACACATAAAAAATCAGACCCCTCACATGCCAGGACATACACCCATGAACAGATCAGAGCACTCATACCCTGGGAAATAAACTAAATGGATCAGGGACCTCACACATTGAGACCTACACCCACAAAGAGACCAGAGACTCAAATCATGAGACATAAATCCAAAACACCTCAGAGATCTCACATGCTGGGGCAAAGAAAGATAGGTCAGAACCTAGCAATCTGGGACACACAGCCACAGACAGATCAGAGACCACACACTGTCCACAAACATGCAAGAACAGACCTTCACAACCTGAGACATACAACCACAAGTGATCAGACATCTCACATCCTGATGTATACCCACAAACAAATCTGTTACCTTGGGACATGGACGCTCAAATTGATCAGAGACTGCGTACCCTTAGATGTACACCCACAGACAATAGAGCTGGCAAGTTGGAAAGACACACAAAACTAGATGAAAGATCTCTCTCATCCTGGGACATTAACCCAAAAAGAAGTCAGAGAACTCAGGTCTTAGTACATACACTCACAATCACAACAGATACCACCTGCAAAACATCAGAGAGCACACACCATGGGACACATGCCTGCAAAGGGATCAGATACTGCCCACCCTTCAACATACACCAAAATAGACCAGAGGGATGCACACTCTAGGAAATACACTTCAAAATCCTGGGAAATACATCCACAAAGAGATTAGAGCCCTGGCTAGTGTGGCTCAGTGGATTGAGCGCCGGCCTGCAAACCAAAAGGTCTCCTATTTGATTCCCGGTCAAGGCACATGCCTGGGTTGTGGGCTGGGTCCCCGGTTGGGGGCGTGTGAGAGGCAACCAGTCTATGTTTCTCCCATACATCAACGTTTCTCTCCCTCTCTTTCTCCCTCTCTTCCCATCTCTTTGAAAATAAATAACATAAAAAAAGTAAAAAAAAAGACATTAGAGACCTCAAAGCTTGGGATATACACCCACAAGCAGATCAGAAACCACATATCCTGGGACATATACCCACAAACAGTTGGGGATTTCCCATCCAGGAACAAACAGCAAGAAACAAATCAGAGACCTCACAAGCTTGACAATACACATGAAGAGATCAGAGATATCAATACTGGGACATACAGTGACAAAATGTTGACAGACCGCACATGCTGGGAAATATGCACAGAAACAGTTCAGAAAACTCACATCCTTGGACACATACCCTCAAACAGATCACAGACATAAAATCCTGCAAAACACACCCACAAACCATTCACAAACATTGCATCCTGGAACATACAATGACAAACAAATCACAGACTTCTTATCTGGGGACTGCTTACCCACAAAAAGAATAAAGATAACAGATCCTGAGATACACACCCAGAAACATATCAAATAAAATCCTGGGAAGATGGCCATAAACAGATCAGAGACTCACTGACAAAATACAGAGTGGAGAGAGACACATTCTGGAACACACATCCACAAACAGCTCAGAAAAATCACACATGTTGAAAAATATACCCACAAACCCCTTAGAGACTGCACATCCTTGGACATACACCAAGCGATCTGACACCTCAAAAACCTACAAATCACACATGGAAACATATTGGCCCTCACATATAGGGGAATACACCCATAAACAGATCAGAGGGCTCACGTTCTGAGATGCACACTGACAAAAAATTAGTGACCTTGCAGCCTGGATATACGCCCACACAGAGGTCAGAGACCCCACATCCTGGATCATACAAAACAAACAGATCAGAGACTTCAAATCCCACACCATACATCCACAATCAAGTGAGACACTCTACATGCTGAAAATTACACCCAGAAAACACACCAGATGGCAAGCATGACATCTGGCCGCAGAGCCCATAAAGAGATCAGAGGATTCAGCAATTTAGCTTCAAATCTCACTCTCTGATCTCTGCTTCTGCCATCACATCACTTTTTGTAACTACTTCCATCACTGCATGTCCCTCCCTGTCTCAACATACACAGTCACTTAGTCTTTTCTGATCTTGAAGTTTCTGCCTTTCTCCTATAATGACCCTTGTGATTAGAGTGGACCCTCCTAGATAATCCAGAATAACTGCCCATTTTAGGATGATGACCTACTATGTATCTACAAAGTCTGCTTTTCCAGGTAAGACAACATATTAACAAGTTCCAAGAATGGGGTGAGGACATATTTGGTGATCCATTATTTGAGCAAACAGAAGGTACATGCACTAAAAAAAAAATCCCATCCTGGGACATACACCCATGAGGGGCTCAAAGACTTCACTTCTGAAGCCATACACTTCCAAAGAGATCAGAGACCTTCCACCCTGGGACACACGTTACAAAAGATGAGGGAGCCACACATTCCGGGACATTCACCAAAGAATGTTTGGAGTCCTCACACTCTGGGAATTAAACCCACAAAGACATAAGAGAACTCATTATCTGGGACATACACCCACTAAGAGACCAAGGACCCACATTCTAGGACCTCCAAAAAGACTAGACATCTCACTCTGGGACATACTCACACAAAGAGCAGGAAAAAGCCCTCATTTTCTGACATACATACACAAGCGGATCAGGGCTCTCACGAACGGGGACGTATAATCACCTAGAGAATAGACCTCATATCCTTTACAAACGCACCCAAGGAGATGACACACTCATATATGTGACATACACACAAACAGATCAAGGACCTGATCTGGGAAATACAACCCAAACCACACCAGATACCTCCAGTCCTGCAGCATGAACCAACAAAGGGGTTACAGCCTTCACATACTGTAAATGCAGCAGATAAATACAGACACCTGAAATCTTGGAGTGTACAGACTCAAGGAGATCAGACAGCTCAGATCCTGGGATACACACCCACGAACAGAGATCCTCCTAGAAACAACATGTACAAAAATATACCCAGAAACATATCAGAGAGCTGTTAGTGTGGGACACACACCCACAAACAGATCAGAGGCCTCGTATCCTGAAACACACCCAGAACAAGCTCAGAAATCTCACATCGGATAAGAATTTCACTTCATGGCATACATCCCAGCAAACAAATAAACATGCTTGCAAATATTCATGTAAGAAATGAGACATCTGGCAACCTGGAACATATTCCCACAGAGAGCCCACAATCTGAGCAATACAGTCACAAAACATCAGAGGCCTCGCACCCTAGGACATGCACCGAGAAACAGATCAGAGCATTCACCTCCTGGGAAAATACCTTCCAACAACTCAGAGACCTCACACCCTTGTTCATTCACCAGTGAAAAAATCAGACTCTTCACACTATCAGACAAGTACCCACAAGCTGATGAGGACATTCCTACATGGGACATACACCCTGCTTCACATCCTGCTTCCTTTACCAGCAAACACACCAGAGGGAAACATATCAGCAAACATGTCTCATGAACACCACAAGACAGACACAAACAAACAGGACAGGAAATCTTACATCCTGGGATATAAATCCAGAAATGGATCAGAGGTTTCAAGCAAAGGGAAATATACCCACAAAGAGCTCTGAATCCTTACACCATGAACATGTACATCTCAGCAGTTCAGAGCACTCACATCCTGAGATGTGTACACAAAAATCATATAGAGATTTCCTCTCCTGGCACATACACCTCCAAACAGCTGGGCCCACAAGTTCTGGAATGCACATGATCGAAGAGATCAGTGACCTCACACCCTGGTTCATATACCTGCACACAGATCTAGGCCCCCACCATCAGACACACACAAACAAATGTGGAGTTTACATCCTGGGATGTGCACCAACAACCATATAGAGACACCACAACCTGAGACATTATAGTATCTTCTTTAAAAAAAAAAAGACACAAAACTTTATTTATCTATTTTTAGACAGAGGGGAAGGGAAGGAAAGAGGGAGAGAAACATCAATGTGTGGTTGCCTCTCGTGCGCCCCCTACTGGGCGCCTGGCCTGCAATCCAGGCATGTGCCCTGACTGGGAATCAAACTGGCAACAATTTGGTTTGCAGGCCTGCGCTCAATCCGCTCAATCCACTGACCCACACCAGCCGGGCCATCTCCTTTCCCCTCCCCTCCCCTCCCCTCCCACTCCCCACTTCCCTCCCCCTTCTAGAGTTCCTAGGGGAGAATCCAGTTCCTATAGGACACCTACACTTCTGAGCTCATGGCCCCTTCCTCCATCTTCAGAGTTAGCAGTGTTTCACCTTCTTTCTCTCTGTATCCATCTGTCTCTTCAACCTCTGCTTATGTCATCACATCACCTTTTCTGACTCTGCTTCTGTCACTACGTCATGTTCTCTGACTGTTACCTTCATGCCTCCCTCATATAAGGACACTTGTGATGACAGTGGGCCTACCTAGATAATCTAGGACAATTTCCTCATCCCAGGATGCTTTACTTAATCACATATGCAAAGTCTCTTTTTCCATGTAAATTAACATAATCATAGGTTCCAGGGGTTAGGAAGTCAACATCTTTGGGGTGCTCTTATTCAGCCACCAGAGACATACATGGACAGACAGCTCCCAGACCTCACATTCTGAGTCATATACTTTCAAAAAGATGAACGCTTTCCACCTGCTAACATAAATCCAAAAAGAACAGAGACACACATGCTCAGAGTCCTCAATCACTTGGAATTAAACTCACAAACACATAAGAGAACACACCATCTGGGAAATACGCACACAAATTGCAGAGCAAGACACATTCTTAGACAAAAACCCACAAACACGTCATACCTCACAAACGTGGACATGTAACAGCAAACTGAGCAGACCTTACACCCTTGACAAACCCACACAGAGATCAGACACTCACATACAGATCAGAGACCTCACCTGAGAAATACAACCTAAAAGAGATCACAGCTCTCAAATCTTGCAACATGAAACTACAAATAGGTTAGAGACTGTACATACAGGAAATACACCCAGAATAAGTACAGAGACCTGACATGTTAAAACACATCCACAAACAGATCAGAGACCTCACAGCCTGAGATAGATAGATGCCCACAAACAAATCAGAGACCTCAAATCTAGCACTATGCATCCACAATCAAGTCGGAGACCTCAGATACTAGGAAAAAGAGCCAGAAACTCATCAGAGGCCTGAGATCTTGCAACAGACACTCATTAAAAGATCAGAGAGCCTGTCCTCTGGGATATATTCCCAAACAGGTTAGAGGTTTCAAACCAAGGAAAATGACCAGCTAACAGGTCAATAACTGCACAGCCTAGACATGCACACCTTCAGATCAGGTAAGTGCCTATAAACATATATGTAGATACAGATGTAGATATGGATATAGATACATAGGCGCAGACACATATATATCAGCAAAACAAGTCAGAAATCTCGTGTGCTTGGAAATATTCCCCCCAAACCTGAGAGATCTGACAACCTGGAACATGCACACCCCAACAGGTCACAGAGCTCACATTCTGGGATGTACATCCACCAAGAGTCAGAGACCAAACGTTTCCTGGGGCATGCTGAAAGCAAACAGATGAGAGAAGTCAGATCCTGGGAGAGCACCCTCACACAGGTCAGAGACTTCACACTCTGGTTCACTGAGCGGTGAACGCACCAGACATTTCACAGCACCAGACGCTACCTACAAACAGATCAGGGAGCCACATCCTGAGATATACACCAACAAAGAGCTCACAGATTTCACTACCTAGACATGTAGCCACCAACAGATCAGAGACTTCAAACACCACAGATTGTTCAGAGCCCTCACACCATGTGACATACAGCATCAAACAGATCCGGGAGCTGAAATCCTGGGGTATGCACCCACAAACAGATTAAAGACCACACAACTCGCAAAAGACCTGCACCATATATCCACAAACACATCAGAAACCTCAAATCTTGGAAAATAACCCTCCTAGCAGATGAGAGAACTCACAACCTGGGACATATACCCATAAAAAGTAGAGAAACAACATTCCGGGACATAAACACACAAATGATCCTTAAATCATGGGAATTAAACATACAATGAGATCAGAGACCTTACATCCTGGTACATGTACCCAAAACAGATTAGAAATGTCATCTTCTGGACAAACACCCAACAGGATCGGAGACCTCACATCCTGGGACACACACCCACAAACAGCTCACACAACCTGGGACAAATACTGGCAAACAGATATGGTCCCTTATACCCTGGGACATATATGCACAACCAGATCAGGTTGTACACGCTTGACAAGTACATACAAACAGATCAGAGACTCCCATTCTGTGATGTACAACCTCACAGCCTGAGATTTACACACAGAATAGACCAGAGCACTCAAACTCTACAATACACACCACCACTGACTGAGAGCCCTCACCTACCAGGGGACACACTCAAACGAAGCAGGGTCCTCTCAAATTGGGACATACTGCTCAAATGAGAGAAGAGATCTCATATCCTGGCAATATGCCTGCAAATAAACAAGCGGCCCTGTATCATAAGATGTATACCCTCCCACAGGTGAGAGACCTCACATGTTTGGAAACTCACGTTGTGGAACATATGCCCTTGAAAAGATCAGAAACACCACATCATAGGACATAAACACTTGCAACGGATCAGCAATGTCAAACTCCAGGAATTAAATCCATAAATTGATCACACCCAGATTTTTTTAAGTACATCCATATCAGAGACCCCACATTTTGGGACATACAATGACAAAAAGGTCATAAACGTCATATTCTGGTAAATAAACCCCCAAACAGATCAGAGACCTCACACCATGGGACACAAACCCAAAAAGATTGGTGGACCTCACACACTGAGATATACACCCACGAACAAGTAAGAGACCTCGCACCCAGGTTCATACAACTACAAACATATCAGAGAACTTAGTTTCTTGGCATACACCCATGAAAGCCACCTCACACACTGATGATTATAGTGACAAGCAGATCACAGAGGTCAAATCCTGGGCCTATCTGCACAAACAGATCAGTGACCTCATACTCTGGGACATACGCTCATGAACCTATCACAGATCTCCTATTCTGGTGAATATACTCACAAATGGATCAGAGGCCTCTCAAGTGGGCCTCTGACATCAGGGACCTCACATCCTGGGACACACTTGCAGAAACAACCCTAAAATTCTAGGACATACAGCCACAAACACAATGCAGACATCACATCTGGGAATTATAACCACAAAGAGATGAAAGACCTCAAACTCTTGCTACAGTTATGAAAATATTAGACACCTTACATACAGAAATATACCAGGGACTTCTTACTCTAGGAAGGACACCTAGAAACACATCAGAGACCTCATACCCTGGGAAATATACCCATAAACAGACCTTGAAATACAGCAATGAAGACAGACAGACTCACATACTAGTACACAGCAAAAAATGGATCAGAGACCTCACGTCCTGGGAAATATACCACCCAACAGACCAGAGACCTACATTCTAGGTCATATCACCACAAACAAACTTGAGAACTCATATTATGCAAGCCCCTCTTCCCCCCAAAACACAGATCAGAGATCTCACTGCCTGAGACATACCAACACAAAAGTGGCAGAGAGCTCATACCCTTGATATACACCCATGAAGAGAAACTTCACATCCTGGGACATAAACCTACAAAGAGTTCATGGAGCTTAAACCCGGGGAACTTCATTTTCAAGACCTCACACCCAGACACATCCACAAACACAGCAGAGATCTCATACTGTGGGACCTATACCCTCAGACAGAGTAGTCCTCATATCCTGTAACACACAACCAAGAAACAGATCAGAGTACCCACCACCCCAGGAAACACAACCTAAGAAAGCTCAGCAGCATAACAACCATGGAAATATATCCACAAAGAACTCAGAGACTTCATATCTTGGATATATACCCACAAGCAAGTCAGAGAACTCACACGCTGGCAGTTACACTCACAGAGAGATCAGAGATCTAACATCCAGGGACATAAAACCAAAAACAGATTGGAGATCTCATACCCTTGACATACACCCAGAGAGAGACCTCACATTCTTGGACATAAAAATTACAAACAGATCAGAGCCCTCATTCCCTGGGACATATATCCACAAACAGAGCAGAAACCTCACACCCTGGACACACATACCCAAATAAATCAGAGAATTTGCATCCTGTTAATATACTCCCACAATCAAATCAGAAATTTCTCATCCTGGGAAGCAGACACCCAAACAGATCAGAGACCTCATAATCTTTGACACCCAAAGAGCTTAGATACCTCACAACTGGTACACACATCCATGAATAAAGACCTTATATACTACAACACAGCCACAAGCACATCAGGGACTCCGCACATTTGGGACATATAACCACGAAAAGCTCAGGAAACTTACATCCTGGAATATATACCCATAAACAGTTCAGAGAGCCGAAACCCTGGGACACAGATTCTCCCATCCTCAAAATCATTACAGCAATATCTGTACATAGGCTCTCAAACACCGCAGAGACCTCACATCCAGGGACTCAGCGGCCCAAACTGCTCTGACACCTGACTCCCTGGATGCAGATTGTAGTCACCTCTGTGATGTCTCTTCCTGGGACTTAAACATCCATACACCTCAAAGAACAAACAAAACTTGTACAGTGCTCTCCAAAGAGTTCATGGCTGTGAAACATGACACATGGGCTCCCAACACCTCAATGCCCTCACACCCAGAACATGGACTGCCAGAGAGCCCTGAGACTTCAAAGCCTGGCCCCAAGGACAAAGTCTCCTAGAATTAAAAAAGCCTGGAATTAAGAATCCTAAACAGCTATCATCACATTCTGCACATGAACAGAAAACAGCCCAGAATTCCCACACTTTGGGACATAGATTCCCAAACAGTTCAAATTTCTAAAAACCTGGAGATCTAAAAATGTGAAACACGGAGTACCCAAAATAACCCAATGTGGAAACAAGTCACAAAAATCTCAGAAATCTCGAACCCTGGATAGAGACTCTCAAATACCCTGGGAACACCACAAATTACCCTAAAACATAGCAGCTTAAAATAACATTTATTATTTCACAGTTTTGGGGAGTCAGGAATTCAGGAGCAGCTTAGCTGCATGGTTCTAGCTTTGGGTCTTTCAGGCTGCAGACATCTCAAGACTTGACTGGGGCTCAAAGCTCTGCTTTCAAGGTGGATCACTCACACGGCGGCAAATTAGTGCTGGCTTTGGGCTGGGATGCCTCGGTTCTGTGGTGCGTGGGTCTCTTCACGGGGCTGCTTGAATGTCTCCACGACATGGGGGCTGGCTTCCAATAGAGCGAATGATCCAAGAAAGAGCAAGGCGGGGGCCAAATTCCTTTTAAATTTCCCTCTAAGTAAGTACCATTTTGCTGCATCTCACAAATTTGGTGAGATTTATTTGCATTTTCATTTAGTTCAAATTATTTTTAAATTTCTCTTAAGTCTTCTTTGAATCACTGAGGCCCTGAATCCTTCCCCAAAGCCTTTCTCTAGAGCTCAGACTCTGCTTCTTGTATAAATGTAGAAACCTGACTCTCTTATAACCAGATTTACAGTTTTCACAAGAGGAACAATGTTTTTTCTCACTGTGCGCCTTTGCCTTATGATGAACAGCTTGTTATGCATGTGCTTGAGAGAACAGCTGAAGTAAAATTGTGGGTTTACTAGAGATGGCGACACAATTCTGGAGTGTTTACTCTTTCTTGAACCCAACACACATTTATATTAAGTGATATGTCCACATTACTCCTACATTCCAGGTGAGACCCAAATTTGGCCTCTGGCCAGAGATGGCATTTACCTGGATCATGTCCCCTCCCCCAGCCCTGAATTCTGCTTTCAGAAGGAGTGTGTGATTGGGGAAAGGGCTGACATTAGCGGCGCAGAAGTGTGTCGGTTGTACATTGTCCTACTGGGGTTCCAGGCTCCGAAATAGGGTCTACCACGCTCCAAAATCCATGTGCACTAGGTGTGAACTGGTGGTACTGGGTGTGAACAAGGTCTGAGGAGACCTCCCAATGTTCATCTAAGCAATGTCCATCCCAAGAGACAGGGTAACCACTCCAGGGCTGGTGTCAGAAGACACAAGTACCTCCCTATAACACAATCTCCACGAACAGTGTCAAAGGAGTCTGTGACTTCCAGAAAAAAAGGGCATGACCGAGGTTCTGAAGGAAGTTGCTACCTATACTTCATGGTCTGGACAACGAACCCAGGGTTGCTGTGACCCCTGTGGAGGAGTTCACAACCAATCACGTGATTCCCACTTCTCATTATCTTTCTGAACTGGCATATGGCCAAGGTGGGGACAGGGTGCCTCAAACACCCCATGTCTGGATTTGGGTACACGATGAGGTCACTCTTTCCTGGTATATCACCCCAAAGAGCTGAGCTTTCAAACATTGGGGCAGAGACCCTGACACAGACCAGAGACTGCACATCCTGAGACACAGACCCAAACAACTCTCAGAGAACACAAACCTCAGACAGAGACTCCCAAACTACTCAAACACTTTATGCCCTAGCCCTCAGAGGACATCTGGCAATATCTAGGGACAGTTTTAGTTGCCACAGCTGGGAGGGGGAGGGGCTACTGGCATCTAGTGGGTAGAGATCAGGGTGCTGCGTGTCAACACCCTTTAGCCAAAGACTTCCCAAGAACATACCTAGAGTGGAACAAGCTGGGTTTGTTATTCGTTGCAGTGAGGGAGAGTACACACCATGGGGAACCATGGGATGTCCTAGTAAGAAGGCATTTGAGAGAAGCAATGATAGGATCTGGGCTTCAGCTGATGGTTTGGGTGAGGACCTAAGGAAGTGGGGAGGCTCATTCTAGACTGGATGATGTCAGAAAGTGAGGGCAACTTTATGATTGGGTGTCTCAATCAGTCTTATCTATAGGGAGGGCAGACCAGAGTGAGGATAAAGCTGTGATTGGTAAAGAAGCAGCAGTTGCTCATTTTAACCAAGAGAAGGGGATGTTTGTTATCCTGTGGGTGGCACGTGACCTTGCTTTTGTCTGTGCTTAGACAACACTGTAAAGTAGCTTTGCCTTGTCTCATGTTGTCATGGTTTCAGAGTAACCTCTCCGGGGGTTGGTATTCTATGAGACAGTTTATGTCTAACAGGAGAATAACATGGCGTAGCTCTGAGTGCCAGGGCGGCTTCGGGATGTTGGGGGATGCCCCCTCCCTGTCTCTTTCCCTCCTTTTCTTTCTTTCTCATTCTAGATATGTTATAGGTTAAATTATGCCCCCCAATATGCATATGGTGAAGTCATAACTCCTCAGAATGTCACCTTATTTGGAAATAGGTGTCACTGAAGATACAAGACGAGGTCATACTGGAGTAAGGTGGGCCCCTAATCCAGTATGACCGGTGTCTTTATTTTTAAAAGGGGGGAATTTGGACATACACACACACAGGGAGAATGCCAAGTGAAGATAAAGGCAGAGATTAAGGTGAAGCAGCAGAAGCCAAGAAACATCAGACTGCCAGCACACCAGCAGACCTAGGAGAGAGGCTTGGAACAGATTCTCCTTCTCAGCTCTCAGAATGAACCAACCCTGCCAGCACCTTGATCTGGGACTTCCAGCTCCAGAACGGTGAGAAAATAAATTTCTATTGTTTGAGCTACCTAGCCTGTCGTACGCAGCCCTAGCAAACGAATACAACAAGCAACAGTGCTCTCCATAACAAAGAAGTATGAAGTTTGTGGTACAAAATGTCACTAGTGCTGAGGCCGAGAAACCCTGCCCTAGCCGCAGAACCACTTACTGACCTGCGTATCTGACAGAGACCAACAAGTCTGACTGAGAGTGCGCACAGCTGTGCACATAGATGTCCCCACCTCACACTCTGAACAAGGAAGTCTAAACAGCTCAGAGAAGGCATGCCCTAAAGAGACACTCTAATAGGTCAAAGACATTCTCTGGGCTGGAGACTACCAAGAAGAGGGAAGACCGAGCATCCAGAAACACTCACCAAATGCTCAGAGACATCACAACATGGGACAAAGAACGCACAGGAGCCCTGCTCAGACAGTTCACACCTTGGACACAGACACCAAACAGGTGAACAACAGCTCAGGAACACTAGTATTGTTCATTTCCTGGTTTTAAAATTATCCTATGGGAATTGTAAGTTCTTTACCTTAGGGCACAGGTGGCAAACACAAGGCCTGCAGGCTGAATCTGGCTCTCCACCTTGTTTTATCCTGCCCAGCAAAGCTCTCGCTTAACTGTTAAGGAGTAGTTACATGTACACAGTCCTAAAATTACATTCGGCCTTTTGAAGGCAACCTCGAAGCTGATGTGGCCCCCGGTGAAAATGAGTGTGACACCCCTGCCTTAGGGGAAGTGCGGTGAAGGGTATACCAGAACTCTCTGTACAATTTTTTCAAGTTTTCTTAAGTGTAAAATGATTTTAAAATATTTTTAAAAAGGAAAAAAGATCAAAGGACATAAACGGCAATTTATAAACCGTATACATCCTGTACATCTTGCCAACAAGCTCAGAAAACAATGTGAAGCCCCTTTAGTAGTCAGAGAAATGCTAACACAACAAAAATGAAATTCGACTTTAAGAAGAAAAAAAAGACACCTCTGTACATCCAGGGACAAGGACTCTCAAATAGCTTAGAGACTTCACACTCTGGGACAGAGAACCCCAAACATCTGGAAGACCTAAATCTCTGTGACACAGACCCCCAAAACAGCTGAGAGACTCCAGAGTCTGTCATATCCTGAGCTGAGGTTCCAAAGCAAGCCTGAGACTTCACATCGTGAACACTACTCCAAACTGCATCCAGCATGTAATAATTGCCTTAGGAGTTGACTGACTTGAGAACCACTTTCCTCCCACCAACCTACACTTAACCAAACACCTCCCCTGCGTGATGCTTAAAATCCCATCATTAAAAACCTTACTACTTTGAGTGCAGTCTGCCCCCTGCCACACCCTCGCAAAATTCTCCTTTTCATTATCACCCACCCTTCCATCCCAAAGCCTGAAAGCATGCATCTTTCTTTAGTCATTATGGCCCACCCCTCACCCTATTCCTCCACACACACACCTCCACACACCCTTATTCAGGCCTGGTCCAGAGGAGGCAGGACGCCTCCAAGTCACCCTCTCCAGGGGAAGGTGGGTATGGCTCGGAGGAGGATCATCAGATCATCTTGAACCTTCTGCAACACTCAGACCTACAGGCTGCCTGAAATATAGCTGTCATGAACTCTGGAGAAGAATTTTTCACAGTGCTCTCGTGAAGAGTCAGAGGATCCAGAAATTAATACAGTGGCACGCAATAAGCATTGCTTTAAAAAGAGGAAGAACAGGTAAAAGGGAAAAGCCACATTCTGTGCCAGCCAATAATGCCAACTCCTTTTACAGGTGCCCCAACTGAACTTCCTATATAGGACTCGAACCTATTGACTCCTGTTGCCAAAACCAAGCCCCTGCAACCCCAATACCAGCCCAGGAGCCACAGCGCCTGCGCTGAGCCAGCAGCCAATGACAACACATAACCAAAGGGCCCGACTCACCGCTAGTAAGTGATTCGGAAACCTTTGCTACTCTGGAAGAGCTTCTGTAGGTAATCTAACAGTGACCAACCAGAGGTCAGAGAAGGATTTAATCCCGCCCTACTAATCCCAGAGCCAATCACCCTTCTCGACCTTCCACCAACCCCCACCACCTCAGCTGTTGATTCTAACGTGCAGAGCCAACTGGGCGGGGCCAGGCGTGGAGTTGGCAGCTTCCAGATAGGTGAAGGCTTCTGAGCCAGGGTGGAGTGTGTGTGTGTGTGGGGGGGCAGTGCTATTCTCTTCTTTGTCTGGGGTGGAGGCCGATCCATGCTCGTGTCCCCACACATAAAGTGGTTTCTTCCAAAATACATGGACCCCCCCTGCCCCTGTGGTGCCTCCCAAAGTAGACTGTTCCATCTCCGAGTCACGCTGGGGTATGTCTTGAAGCTGCACTGTCCCATCATTAACTCTTCATTCCCATCCCTCACACTCTCCATGTATGCGCGACCTAGGAAGGGGTGTTTCATGTCAGTGTTCCAGGAATCATTCAGTCTTCGGTTCACCCCAACACAACCGAATAGACTCTTTCATGCCTTCCATCCCCACCCACGTTTCATCCCCGTCTCCCCTCCACATATCTCCAGTGAACCATCCCAGCCCCATACCCTGATGATCCTTGAGGGCCAGGCAAAGGTGTCCAACCTGTGGCTGCAGAGCCGTGGGCTTTGAACAGGCATTCATTCCTCTGATGCCACTGATGGAAATATGGATTGGTGTGGCAGCATCTATCAAAATAAAAAGTTCATATCCCTCCCCACTACAATGTCAGTACCACATGTAGATTCCTAGTTTCCCTGTGTTTCCATAGCACCTAAAGCTGCCCTTCACACAATAGGTGCTCAAAGAGGCTTTGTTGAATAAATGACTCCTTTGACCTGGCAATTCCACTTCTAAATGTGTGTTCTAAGGAAATGCACACGCACAGGTCTATGTACACAAGCATGGAAGGAGCAAACACCTGGGAGGAAAAGTGTAAAGGAAAAAAGGTGATTCATGTTATACCACGGAGTACTGGCCAACAGTAAAACAGAATGAGACCTCATCACAGGAAACATACCCCCATGTGGCTCAGGGATGTCACATCATGGGACAAAGAGCAAAAAGAGCTTGGAGACTTCACGCTGGGGACACAGACCACAAAACAGCCTAGAGACCTCATACTCTGTCCAAAGGCTGGCAAAAAGCTCAGAGAACTCACACAGTGAAACATAGATAATCTTGTATTTCACAGATTTCACCCTCTGATCACCACCTCCAACAAATCTCAGAGCCCTCACACTCTGGAACAACAAAACACCTCAGGGACCTTCCCCACTAAGACACAAGCCTCAAACAGCTCACATCTGTCATACCATGGACACAGGCCTCAAAACAGCCCAGACACCTCACCACCTGAGATATACATTAAAAATCTGGGCAAAGCCCTGAATGGTGTGGCTAGGTTTGCGTCATCCTGCAAACGGAGAGGTTGCTGGTTCAATTCCTGATTAGGGAACATGCCCGGGTTGTAGGCCAGGTCCCCAGTTGGGGGCATGTAAGGGACAACCAATTGATGTTTTTCTTGCACATCGGATGTTTCCTTCTCTCTAAAAGTAAAGAAAGAAAATCTTTTAAAAATTCTAGGCAAAGACCTCACACTTTTGACATAAACTACAAAACAATTCAGAGGACTAAACATAAACAGAATGAAGATGACACACATGTACCTACTGGAGGGACTGTTTAAAAGACTTACTGTTCCCCTGGCTGCCCCGGCTGGTGTGGCTCAGTGGATTGAGCACTGGCCTGTGAACTGAAAGGTCACTGGTTTGTTTCCCAGTCGATTCCTGGTTGGGGATGTGCGAGAGGCACATCAATGTTTTTCTCACACACTCTTTCTCCCTTCCCTTCTCTCTAAAAATAAATAAATAAAATCTTTAAAAATAATAAAATAAAAGACTTGCTGTTAATGGAGGGGTGGGGAGAAATGCTCAAAGACAAGGTGAGCACCAGCCCTGCAATTTCATCCCCTAACAGCTCAGAGAGCTGTGACGCTAACTTTGGTGGCTGCACTCCCTTGGGACCCTAAACAGATCAGAAATGTGACACCCTGCACATAAGTACCCAAACAACTCAAGAACCTCACACCCTATGACAAGACACACAAACAAAATTAGTACAGTGACCTCAGGTTCTGGAAACAGCTCTAAGTAGCTTATGAGATTTTATACTCAGGAATAGACATTCAAACCCTCAGAAAGCTTCCAAAACGGTTCAGAGTCAGACACCCTAAAACCTGGAACACAGTGTTCACAGACCTGGAAACATTTCACAGATCTTAGAGCTTGGCACACAGATTAAATAAATAAATAGATTAAAGATTTCAGACCCTGTAAACAAACCCCAAATAGCCTATGAGACTTCATACTAAAAAACACAGACGCCTCACACCTTGGAAAAGAGACACTGATACAGCTCAGTGACCTCACTGCCTGGAAACGACCCTTATACATCAGACACATTACTCTCAACCTGAGACCACCAAAAAGATCAGAAAACTCATGCCTGGAAACAAACCTCAAATTACTCAAAAACCTTGCACTGCAGAACTCAGGATCCACATGAGCTAGGACAACTTGCACACTAAAACTGACAATCCCAAACCATTCACAGGTCTCCAAATACAGACACCCAACATGTCATAGGCTTTACACACTACACAAAGACCTCTCCAACATTTCAAACACTCCGGGACACAGACCTGCCATGAGAATAGAGATGTCATATTTTATGACACACCTTCATAAATAATTCTGGAAACTGACCCCAAATAAGTCAGGGGCATCCCAATCAAGAAAGTACTCCCAAATAGGACAAAAATACCTCACCTTGGAACTGATATTTCTGAAAGGAAAAGAGATTTTACACTCAAATGGTTAAAAAAAAATCACCTCTTTTAGCTTGGAATTCAAAGAGCTGATACCGCACACCCTGGGGACTCACACCGTGACACAGACCCCAAACAGCTCAGAGACCTAATTAGGTGAGGGCACAACCCCAAAACACCTTAAAGCTTTCGCTCCATGGCATACACACTCATAAAAATACCTCAGAGAGCTCATATTCTGGAAATACACTCAGAAATAAATAAAAGACCCCATTCTTGTAACTGAGACCCACCTGAATGTCAGAGGCCTCACACCTGCAGACATCTGCCACATGGCGTAATGATCTCATGTGACAGGCTTTAGAAGTACAACAGCTATGAGGTCTCACCCTTGACAAAAACTCTCACAAAGTTCATAAACCTTAAATCTTGCACCCACATCCCAAAAGAGCTCAAAACTCACATGCTAGGAAAAAGCCATCCCAATAGCTCAGAAAACTTACACTGGGACCAAAAGAAGCACAAACATCTCGGCAATCTCATCGTGTCACCGAAACTCCAAGACCATGATGACCTTGACACTCTTGGACACAGACAATAGAACAATTCCAAGGCCTGGCGCGCTGGATGCAGACAATGACCCAGAAATGCTGCAGAGACCTCACACCCTGAGACGCTGTCCCAAAGAGCTCAGCGATCTCACAGTCCAGGTACAGCACAAAACAATTCTAAGGCCCTAAGCTTTGCACAGAAACCACCGCTTCCACCTCCTCCACCCGCCCAGCCTCACAGATCTGGTGAGGACAGAGCAACTCAAAAGCACAGAGATCTCGCGTTCTGGCTCACATATTCTTCATACCTCACAGACCTTCAGACCTGGATGTGTGCCCCAGACAGCTCCAACAACTCTCACCACAGGACCCACACCCCCAAAATGGCTCAAACAATTCACCCTGGGGCGCAGACAACAAACACCTCTATGATCTCACCTGTGGAGATTCAGCCAACCAAAACAGCTCGGGGACAGGGCACTATGGGCACAAAACTCAAATGTGAACAGACAGTGATCCCACACAATTGGCTAAATAGTTCAGAGACCCACTTGGAAACAGAACAGAGGTCAGAGACATCACACCCTTGACAGTGACTGTCAATAGGAGCAGAGACCACACCTGGAAATGTATTCCAAGTGGCTCAGAATTTCCGTCATGTGATACAGAATCAAAAACAACAGAGAAGTCACACCCTGGACAGAGATCCTCAAACCTCAGAAAGCTTACATCCTGGGACCACACCCCAAAAAAGCTCAGAGAACTCACGTCCTTGGGCACAGGCCATAAAACAATTCAGAGAGCTCATGTCATGAGCATAGATGCCTATTGGTTCACAGACCTCATGTATTGGGACACAGATATCCCAAAAAACACTCCACAGGTATAACACTATGGGGTACACACCCTAAAAAGAGTCCTTGCAGCTTGGATACAGTCACCAGTTACCCAAAGAGTTCAGTCACCTCACACCTTGGCCACAGACCACAAAACAATTCAGAACTTGCCCTGACCAGTGTGGCTCAGTTGATTGGGTATTGTCCTGCAAACTGAGGGCTTGCTGGTTAAATTCTTGTTCAGGGCACATGCCTGGATTGTGGGCCAGGTTCCTGGTTGGGGACATGTGACAGGTAACCCGTCAATGTTTTCCTCCCTTCCCCTCTCTCTAAAAAAACCTCAAAGAGCTGAAAGACCACATATTCTTTATTATTGACTTTTTATTGATTTGAGAGAGAGAGAGAGAGAAAGAGAGAGAGAGAGAGAGAGAGAGAGAGAGAGAGAGACATCAATTTGTTGTTCCGCTTATGTATGCATTCATTGGTTATTTCTTGCATGTGCCCTAACCAGGGATCAAACCTGCAACCTTGCATATCAGTTGACACTCTAACCAACTGAGCTACCTGGCTAGGGCAACACCATATATTCTAGGGAATGATCTTCACATAGTCTAAGGATATCCTACCCAGAACCACATACTCAGAACCACAATACCTAACTATAGTCTGAAGAGTGTTGGGGAGAATCGCTGGGGATTTTTTTCCTTTTTCTCTCCTGGCCTTACCCCAGTGGTAGCTATAGTTTGGAACTATATGGCAGCAGTGCAGGCAGCTAAATATCCAAGAGAAATGATATCATTCTGGCCAAAGGACTAGGAAAATAGGCCCCTGAAGGCTGGAGAATGTGGAGGGAAATTCCATAGAGACAGCTGGAGAAAGGAATCCCCTAATTCTGTGTATAAACTGACACAAGTCTCATGCTCATTCCTGAGCTGCACATGCATGAGCAGACTCAAAATAGGAAAGCAAGGCCTTTGAAAATAGCCCTGGCTGGTGTGGCTCAGTGGACTGAGTGCTGGCCTGCGAACCAAAGGGCCACAGGTTCAATTCCCAATCAGGGCACATGCCTGGGTTGTGGGCCAGATCCCCAGTGGAGGACACATGAGAGGCAACCACACGTTGATATTTTTCTCTCTCTTTCTCCCTCCCTCCTCGTCTCTCTAAAAATAAATAAAGAAAATCTTTAAAAAAAAAAATGGAACTGACATAAGAACTAATGTCCACAGAATTTACGACAAAACTTGTGATTTGAACCTAAACAAGTTGATTGCCTGGTAAAACAAATAAATCATTATTTTCAGAAACTTAACAAGATCTAGAATCTAAACAATACAAATTTCAAAATGTCTGAAATAGAACCTAAAGTTAATGAATATACAAAGAACCAGGAAAGTGCAGCCAACCAATTCTCAAGAGAAAAGGTAACAGATACCAACACAAAAGGACTCAGATACTAGAATTCTCAGACAAAGACTTAAAAAGACTGTAAAAAAAGCTATGCCAACAACTTTCCATGAAGCAAATATAAATACACTTAAAATTAATGGTGAGATAGAAGTTCACAGCAAAGAAATATAGAGGTGGGCAAAAGTAGATTTAGTTGGCCTTGGCTGGGTAGCTCAGTTGTTCAGGGCATCATCTCAATACACCAAGGTTGTGAGCTTGATTCCCGGTCAGTGCACATACAAGAAGCAACCAATGCATGCATGTATAAGTGGATCCACAAATCAATTTCTCTCTCTCTCTCTCTTTCTCAAATCATTAAAAAATGTAGGTTTAGCCCTGGCCAGTGGGGCTCAGTTGGTTGGATATTTTCCTGCAAAGCAAAAGGTCACTGGTTTGATTCCTGGTCAGGGCACATGCCTAGATTACAGGTTCAGTCTCTGGTCGAAGTGCAGAGGATAGACAACCCATTGACATTTCTCTCCCTTATTTTTTCCCTCCCTTCCCCACTCTCTTAAAAAAAATGTTGGTTTAGTTGTGAGTACATGAAACATAGTTTGTTCTTGTATTATTATTTATTATTATGTATTATATTTATTATTATTATTAACCTACTTTTGCCCACTGTTGAATGTATAAAATTACAGTATTTTAAATACTCTATAGAGCATATAAAACTTTAGATAAACTATAAAAAAGAACCAACTGGAAATTTTAGAATAAAAAAATATAACATTTAAAATCTAAAAATTATCTGGATGGGCTCAGTAGCAGAATGGATATGACAGAGGAAATAATCAGTGAATTTGAGAACAAATTAATAGAAATGAGGAAATATTAAGAACAAAGAAAAAATATTGAAAAATGTGAGCAGAACTTCTGGGATCTATGGGACAATATGAAAAGGTCTAATATTCATGTCACTGGAGTATCAAGAAAGAGAGGATGATATTTGTGTGGGGGAAAAATTGAATAAATAATGTCCAAAATCTTCCCAGACTTGGGCGAAAGACATAAATTAACAGACTGAACAAGTGCAGTGATCCCCAAGCAGCATAATCTCAAAGAAAACTATGCCAAGAAATATAAAAATCAAATTGCTGAAAAGAAAAGATGAAGAAAAATACCTTGAAAGCAGTTAGAGAAAACAACAAAGGGTCTATAGGGGAACAGTGGTACAAATTCCAAAATTTATCACCAGAAATATAGTGGCCAGAAGACAGTGGAGTAATACCCTTAGAGCACAGAAAGTAACATATTGTCAATCCAGAATTCCAATCAGGGAAAAGGACCTTCAGAAATGAAGGCAAAATAAAGACATTCTCAGATAAAGGAAAAGTAAGAGAATTTGTCAAAAACAGACCTGCTGTTAAAGAAATGATAAAGAGCCCTGACTGGGTGGCTCAGTTGGTTGGGCATCATCCAGCAAAGCAAAAGGTCCCAGGTTAGATTCCTGGTCAGGGTACATGCCTGGGTTGCAGGTTGGGTCCCTAGTCGGGGCATGTACGAGGTACGAGAGGCAACTGATCAATGTGCCTCTCTCACATCGATGTTTCTCTCCCTCTCTTTCTCCCTCCCTTTCCCTCTCTCTAAAAATAAATAAATAAAATCTTTTTTAAAAAGAAAGAAAAAAGTTTAAAAAAACAAAGAAGAAAAATGATAACAGAGGGAAACTTGGAACTTCAGGAATAAAAAATATAACAGCAAAATTAGTAAATACCTGAGAAAATATAAAATACTATATCTCTCCTAAGTTTTGAAAAATATGAATGACTGTTCTAGGCAAAAAGATTATCACTGTGTACATTTTACTGGAAGTGGTAAAATATGAACTCTAAAAAACTATGAAAGTTCTGGTATATGTATTATAATCCCTAGAGCAACCACTAAAAAATATTGCAAAGAGATATAGCCAAAAATCCAATAGATAAATTGAAATGAATTACTAAAAAATACTTAAGCAACCCCAAAGAATTCTTCTACCCTGCTTACAGTATCAGTGAGCCTGAGACTGCCAACCTACAATTTTCTGGTAATGGGAGTAAATAAACCCCTCTCACTTGAAAGCACATAAATGGGTCTTCCTATTACTTGGAGGGAGAAGAATGCCTAATTGAGAAAGACTGTTTTCACATAATCTCTTAGCTACCCTTTGAGATGACCAGGCTAGATTCTAGCATGGATGGGGAAATTGAGCTACAGAGCCCATGTGTTTTAAATGTCTTCCTCAAATCTTCTCAAACTCCAGATCTGGTGGAAAGGCAGGAATTTTCTTTGGGGTAGAAATATACTCTCTGCACATGCACTGTCCCAGCACATGGTGTGGGCCTGTACTTGCAGGAACAGCAGATGGCCCCAAAGGTGGCCATGGTTTGGGAAACCCTGACTGCTGCCCAACTGATCCTTCTGGGGCTTTTTCCCTGGGAGAAGTGCTGGGGCCAGTGGTGAGAGAGCAAGGTGAGTCTTGGTTACTCAACAGAAATAAATGGCCTCCATTCTGAGGAGGAAAATAAATCTATTGTTGTAGACATTTAGTGAAATCAAAGCTATCTTTAATCCATCTATGGAAAGGAATGGCTGAATTCTACCAACTCTATGTATATCTTGAAACCCATTATTAAAGTAGCTGAACTGCCAAGTACCAAAGCCTCTTTCACCTCTGGGTCTCTGAAGAACAAAGTCCCATGTCCTGTCCCCCGGAGGTGAAGCTAGTGTCCAGCTTGGAGGTACAAATGCCCTCCTAGCCTGGCTGGAGCTCTGCCTGTTGTAAAGGAAGGATGAAGGATTGTTAAAGGGCTTGGCAAGAAATATTCAAAGTCATGAAAAGCAGGGACCTACAGTCAAGATTGCTTTACCCAGCAGAGCTGTCATTTAGAATCAAAGGGCAGATAAAGAGCTTCCCAGACAAGAAAAAACTAAAGGAGTTCATCATTACCAAGCCATTATTATATGAAATATTAAAGAGACTTATTTAAGAAAAAAATCAAAAACATGAACAATAAAATGGCAAAAAATACATATCTATCAACAATTGAATCTAAAAAACAAACTAAGCAAACAAGAAGAGAGACAGAATCATGGATACAGAGAGCGTTGTTATGGTTGTCAGATGGGAGGGGGCTGTGAGGAAATGGCTGAAGAGGTGAGGGGATTAAGAAGTACAAATAGGTAGTTACAGAATAGCCATGGGGATGTAAAGTACAGTAAAGGAAATGGAGTAGCCAAAGAACACATATGCATGACCCATGGACATGAACAATGGTGTGGGGATTGCCTGAGGGAGTTGGGGGAGTGCTGGGTGGAGGATGGTAAAGGGGAAAAATTGGGACAACTCTAATAGCATAATTAGTAAAATGTAATTAAATATATATATGTATATGTATATGTGTGTGTGTGTATATATATATATATATATATATATATATATATATATATATATATATATATATAATTGAAAATGTTTTGGCAAAGTGGGAGGGGAACAAGTGATCCTCCTTTCACATAAAAAGAAACTAGGATCAACTCTGAAGAGATGTGAGAAGCCCAAGGTCACAGGCACTGCAGACCTGCCAAGCAATGGATTAGAGATGATTCGCTTCCTCCAACAACCCCAATAGCCATAAAAAGAGGCCGTCTGTGATCCTTACATGGTGTGGACCACATTCTAGAGCCTATCTGCCATGTGCATGGCTTAGGTGTGTTAAAAAAAAAACCGAATGAAGCACATTAAAATTTTCTGGAGTTTGTTTGAACAAACATCATTTCGAATTGGGCAGCATCAGAATTTGGTAGGAACACTCCAAGACACAAACTACGGTAAGGCAGAGGCAGAAGCAAAACAAGGTGATCATTCGATTGGCT
Source organism: Macrotus californicus (assembly GCA_007922815.1). NCBI lineage: Eukaryota > Metazoa > Chordata > Mammalia > Chiroptera > Phyllostomidae > Macrotus > Macrotus californicus. The sequence continues at coordinate 3,403 of VMDR010006388.1, read as the reverse complement.
AGAGCTTAAGGCTACCTTATTTGGGAAAGCCTAGTTGGGTATGTGTGATTAATTTTTCTTTAATTTTGATTTCTCAGATACAAGTTCACGGACTCTGGCTTAGGTTTCAGTTTTCTTATGCAAGTTAGCAAGGCATCAGAGCCACCTCAGTCTACTGGCCTCCTTGTCTAACTACATTAACAGGTGGTATTTGAACTTCCCCTTCTTCATTGGTGATTTCCAAATACATGCCTCCAGCATCATTCTCTCCCAATCTATGTGGATTCAAGAGCATCCTCTCCCCAATCTGCGTGACACCATGAGTGTGTATACCCCTGTGTGAAACCAGAAATATGTGTGACCCTATGGATGTCCACTAGCCAGTTGGGTTACTCAGGAGTGTCCACTCCCTAGTGTGTATAAACCCAGATAAGTCCACGTGCAAATTGGTTTGACCCCAGGACTGCCCACACTCCGGGTTTTTTGACTACAGTAGTGCTGGCATGCTAGTCAACCTGACCCTAGAAGTGTCTACATTCCACTCCGGGTGAGCCCAAGAGTGTAAAATCTCCAGTGTGTGTGATTCCAAAAGTACCCATTCCTCAGAGTGTGTGATTTCTGGGATGCCCAGAACGCCATCTGAGTAACACAAGACTGTCTACACCCCAGTGTGTGTTACCTCGTGCAGTATCCATACCTCTGTCTATGTGGCCCCAGGAGTGTTCACACTCCAGTCGGTGTGACTCCAGGATTATCCACACATCTGTCTCTGTGACGCCAAGGGTGTCCACACCCCAGACCGTGTGACCCTAGGAGTGTCCACACAACAATTGCACAAGAAGACCCCAGAGCTCACACCCCAAAAGAATTCAGGAATATTGCACTCTGAGGCACAGAACAGTGAATAGTTTAGAGATCTTGGTTTGGAAACAGACCCATAATAAGTCATAGTGGTCATATTCTAACTCAGCTCCTAACTTCACACCCTGGACACAGACTTTCAAACAGATCAGAGAGTTTGAACTCTGGAGACACACCCATAAAAAGATCATAGGCCTTGCCCTGGCTGGTGTGGCTCAGTGTATTGAGCACCAGCCTGCAAACCAAATGGTTGCTGGTCTGATTCCCAGTCAGGGCATATACCTAGATTGTGGGCCAGATCCACAGTTAGGGGTGCACAAGGGGCAACCACATAATGATGTTTTTCTCCCTCTCTTTCTTCCTCCCTTCCCCTCTGTCTAAAAATAAAATAAATGAAAAATCTTAAAAAAAAAGATCATAGGCCTCATAACCTAGAATAAAGCTCCCCAATACTTTGAGGTGAGTGGTTTTTCTGTGTTCCACAAAGAAATACCTTATACATATAAACCTGTTATTCACAAACTGAATGTTTGCACCTCCCCAAATCCATACGTTGAAGCCCTAATTCCCAATGAAATGGTTTTAGAATGTGGGGCCTTTGGGAGGTGATTAGGGTTAGACGAGGTCATGACAGTGAGGTCCTCATGATGGGATTAGTGCCCTGATAGGAAGAGACCAGAAAGCTTGCTCTTGCTCTCTGCCGTGTGAGGACACAGCGGGAAGGTGACCATCTGCAAGCCAGGTAGAGAGTCGTCTCCCGAACCTGACCATACTGACACCCTGATTGTGGTCTTCTAGCCTCCAAAATTGTGAGAAAATAAATTCTGTTTTTTAAGCCACCCAGGCCATAATATTTTATGTTGCCCTGAGCTGTCAGACACACCTTAAGCTTTTACTTCCAAGGTCCTGAGTTTCATGTCAGAGTCCTTGTACTTGCACCGCCTACTTGCCTGCCTCTGTCACCACTAGCAGTCCTCAGCTTGTGGCCCTCCCATTCCTGCCCCTTGATCTCCAGGCACTGAGCCAGAGACTTGTCTGGAGGTCCCAGGACAAGGACATTTAGCCTGCCATGCTGTGCCTTCTACTGTCCAGACTGCCAGCTAGGATGTCGGGTAGGACTTCAGAAAAGCAGGTGAATGGGGTGGTCCCTGGGGGCCTGGGGCACAGGTGTTGGCACCGAGATGGGGGACCTCCCATCCCAGGCCTGGTAACCTGTTTCCCATCTCTGCGGGCTATCCTTGTGTGGTGACACCCATTTTCCCCTCTTCCTCTCTCTTTCTTCCTTTTTCAAAGACAAGCAGATGGCAGTAGAGGGACACGGAAGGGCCCTGCTCTAACACATGATTAGCCATCAACACGTCTGCAGGAGTGGGTCTGGCTGAGGGCCAGCTTCTCTAATCCCTCAGGGTGGCTTCGGGGAGCTAGTTCAACCAAGGACATTAGGATGGGGCAGTGCAGGGAAAGGCCAGGAAGCAGCACTGAAGCACTGACCTTGAGGTTTGCCATAAAAAACCTGTCACTGGTTTAATTCCCAATCAGGGCACATGCCTGGGTTGCGGGTTTGGTCCCTATTAGGGGTGCATACAAGAGGCAATCAATCAATGTTTCCCTCAGACATTAATGTTTCTCTTACACTCTTTCTCTCTCCCTTTCCCTCTCTCTAAAAAAATGAGTAAATAAAATCTTTTTTAAAAAAGTTTCTTCCCAAGACTTTCTCCTTGGAATAGGAGTGAGGAGGAAGTATACTCATTAGGGGCGGAAGGGGAGGTAAGGAGGAAGAAACAGAAACTTGGGTGTGACTAGTAGCAATGTGATCTTTTCTGAATATTTTTTTTTTTTTAGTTATGGAGGCACAGCAGTCAGACCCCTTCCCCATGTCTTGTTCAGAGACTTGACCACATCGTGATGACAGTAAAGAGTATCAAAGACACCACCATGTTTTATTCCAAGATTCTGGGCATGGAGATCATAACATTCAAGGTAATTACTTATGCAAATGCCAACCTTTAAGTGGGTAAAATTTGATTATAATACTTAAAAAAAAACTTTAGCCCTGGCTGATGTGGTTCAGTGGACTGAATACTGGCCTGTGAATCAAAGGGTCGCCAGTTCAATTCCCAGTCAGGTCACATGCCTGGGTTTCAGGCCAGGCCCCGGGTGGGGGCGGGGGTGGGGGGAGCGGCGCATGAGAGGCAACCACACATTGATGTTTCTCTCCCTCTCTTTCTCCCTCCCTTCCTTTCTGTTTAAAAATAAATAAATAAAATCTTAAAAAGATAATTTAAAAAACCCACAACAAATCTGTGAGAGGAATTTAAAGGATAAGTGAAGGAGATTCCAAACTCTGAATAGTGGAACTTCCAGAGAGAGAATGGAGAAATAGAGGGGAGGAAGTACCATAGAAATAATTCAAGAGAAATTTTTGGTCTTTTATCAGAAAGGGTTAACTGAATATCCAGTACATTGACAATTAGATATGTTCTTATGAAATTACAGAATATCAAAGTGAAATTAAAGATCCTAAGAATTTTCAGAGAGGTTAAAAAGAAAAGAAAAATGCTTC
>VMDR010006387.1:0-45805 GCA_007922815.1 Macrotus californicus | reverse complement strand
TCTTACTGACCCCCACTTGGTGTATAAAAACACTTACAAAACTCTGGAATGGTGAACATATTTTCATTCTTACCTAACCACACTGTTGGTGGTTTAGACTCCATGTCCCAAGACCAGTCTCTCTCTCTCTCTTTTTTTTTTTATGCTAGCAATTTCCTAATAAATCCTTTCTCTTAGAAGACTCTCAACCATGGAAGTTATTTATTTATTTTTTATTTAACATCCCCTTAGCCCCACCCACAGCTTCTTCACCCCTGGTGTAGGGTGTGGTCAGTGCCCAGAGTCCAGAACAGAATCCCTTCACACCAGGAACTAAGGGAAGTATTGTTGATAATGCTGTAAACAATCCTGTTGAACTTGCTAAATCTATTGGCATGACGTCTGATTTTCAGCAGTTTGAGATTCAGCTTTAAGCCTCTAGATAGATCCCTGTAGAGGCCATTTGAACTGCGGCTGTAATTATGAAGGGCAGAGTATGGCATTCATTGAGTGTACTTGAGAAAAAGCAGCTACTCACAGCTACAGCGCTCAGACTCACCAGGTGTTATGAAACATGCCATAACACACACACACACACACACACACACACACACACACACACACCCCCCAGCAAAGTAAGACGCATAGTTGGAGCTCGCCACTTTACTGCAGTTGCAATAGAAGAACAGTTTCCGAGTGATTGTGAAAAATAATCCAGTTTGTGATGACGGGTCCTTGGGCTCCTGTCCCTGTTATTCATCAGGGTCGTGAGTTGCTAAAGGAATGTGAAAGACTGTGAGAAGTTTTGGCATTTCTAGCTAGGGTGGATTCTCCTTAAGGAAAATGTCTCACAAAAACAAGAAGCCTCCGCATTTCCACGACAGAACCACGGTAACTTTGTTCACAGCTCTATTGAGTGCTGTTAGTTTTTTCATTTTTGTTCACTGGTTTTGCAAATATTCTACCTTACCATCACAAAGAATATATTAGCCCTGGCCAGTGGGGCTCAGTGGATTGAACGCTGGCCTGCGAACCAGAGGATCACTGGTTCGATTCCCAGTCTAGGGCACATGCCTGGGTTGCAGGCCAGGTTCCCGTTGAGGGACACGTGAGAGGCAACCACACATTGATGTTTCTCTCCCTCCCTTTCTCTCTCTAAAAATAAATAAATAAAATCTTTAAAAAAAAAGAATATTTAAAAAACCAAATTTTATTCCATTGCCGCTCCGTGAGTTATATGGGCTCATAGGGAGAGGACCCTGTTTTTGACATTTCTAAGAAAGAGCGAGAATGACTCCAGGATTAAACATTTGGAAATATAGCCCTTCAAGAAATATGTTTTTCCATTATTTCAAAATGACATATTTTTAAAATATATAGATATTTTTTAAGATTTTATTTATTTATATTTAGAGAGAGGTTAAGGGAGGGAGAAAGAAAGGGAGAGAAACATCAATGTATGGTTGCCTCTCCTGCGCCCCCTACTGGGGACCTGGCCTGCAACCCAGGCATGTGCCCTGACTGGGAATCGAACCAGCGACCCTTTGCTTCACAGGCCAGCATTCAATCCACTGAGCTATACTAGCCAGGGCAAAATGACTTATTTTTAAATTAAGAAAGTACCACATAGTCACCCTGAGAATTTTGGAAGATACTGATAGTTAAAATGAATAAAATGCAAATTATCTATAAGTTTATAAGCAAGAAACAACACCTATTAACATTTTGCTTTTTAAAAAGTGATTGAACCTGTGCTAATCATGGCTGAACTACTAATAAGAAACCTAGCTAAGAGATCTGTAGATCGTAACTGTTGAAGCTAGGCAATGAGCTCCTGTGTGTTTATTTGACTGCTTTATTTTTGCATCCAAGTTTTCCATAATCCCAAATAAATATGAAGCATCTATTTAAATACCCCTTGAGTTTGACCTGGCTGGTGTGGCTCAAATTGGTTGGACATTGTCCCACAGAGGGAAAGGTCTCCGGTTCCTTTCTTGGTGAGGACACATGTCTATCTAGGCTGTGGGTTCAGTCTCCATCTCTAATGAGAGAGAGTCAACCAATCGATGTTTTTCTCCCTCCCCTCCCATTTCTCTCTAAAAAAACAAAAAAACAAAAAAACCTCCCAAGTTCTTTATGGGCAGATTTTTCACTGAAATGAGCCAAACATATGGGGGTGAATATTTATTTAAATATCAGAAGTAACTTTCATTATATACCAGTTAAAATTAAGTGGATTTGTCTATGCGAAGATACTGAGAGAAAGTATTTTCAACTTCCGGTTTGCTTATGTAATTATTTCTTTGGTGGCAAGATCATTGGAGAATCAGAAAGCCATATAAACACGATAAAAGGTAAACAGGAAAAATACCAAGCATTGCGATCTATGAGCTCCGAGAGGAGGAACTCCCTGTGTCGGTCAGCTGCTGAGATGTAGGATCCCCGGGAGGCCCAGTTCAGCCCATCCCCTGCCTCTAGCAAGAGCTGAAGGTGAGGTAGGGTGGAGCGCTTCAGAGTCAGTAAGACCTGGATTAGAACCCTGCCTTCCCCTGGCCCCTGGGCTCCTCCCCCCCCCACTCCCCCCGCCCCCCCCAGCTGTGCTTCCTACCTCTGTGACCTTGAGCAGGTTACCTAACCCCTCTGAGTTTTTGTTTTCTGAGGTAAGAAAGCCCATCTAACTGATATGCTTATGACTCATCTGAGCTCCCTGACAAGCAAGGGGCAGTATCAAACGGAGGTTTAGTGTGCGGCCTCTGGAGACAGACCCCCTGAACTCAGTTCTTGGCTCTCCCACTTGCTTCAGCTGTGTGACCTGGGCAAGTCACTTAACCTCTCTGGGTCTCAGGTTTCTCACCTGATAATGATAATAATTGTACCTACCTCCTAGGTTCATTGGTCATGAAAGGGTAGGGGAGGAAAGATTCTTTTTCTACCCAAGTTCTTCTGGCCGGTGTAACAATCGAATCGGCAGATTAACAGGAGAAAATAGCCAAACTTATTACATTCGCACACATGGGGGTTCCATAAGAATCCTGGGCCTGAGGACAAACCAGGTAGTCGAGGCGCAGCTGCTGTCTTGAACCAAGGAGAAAGGGGGGTTGTGGTTTGGGGCCTTAAAGGGGAGGGAAGCAAGGCACATGCACGTGCAAAGCCAAATGTTTGGTAGACAAATGTTTGTTGGGCTGTCTTCAACAATGGGCCCCGAGAGAGGACTTTGATCACAAGGGCTTTGCGAGGCTCCTCCCTGTCTGTAACGCTTAGCTCAGACTAAACTGTAGTTATCTGTGATCTGTAGTTATCTCCCTTCCTGGAGCAGGGCCTCTATCTCATTTCTTTTAGGCATTTAGGGGGAAGGTCAAAGCTTCTCCGTCAGTCTTTTTTCTTTTAAATCATTTTATGTATGTATGTACGTATGTATGTATGTATGTATGTACGTATGTATGTATTGATTGATTTCACAGAGAGAGAGAAACAGAAAAACATCAGTTTATTGGACAGCACTGTAACCAACAGAGCTACCCAGTCAGGGCCTACGTCTTTTGTTTCTTAAAAGTAACCAGCTTAGCCCACACCAGGGTGGCTCAGTTGGTTAGGCTTTGTCCCGCAAAGCTAAAGGTCACTGGTTTGATTCCAACGCCTTCAGACTCTTTTTGAGTACATTCCACACAGGAGATGCTCAGGGCCTGGTGGTCTTGTCAGCATCTGACCGGGTGCCTTGGGATTCAGGGCATAGCCTAAACCCCATTCCAATCCCGCTGGGACAGTAGTCGAGGAAGAAGCCGGAACTGTGAAAACACCACCCAGATGCAGCTCTCTGCCTGCCAAGCCAGTCCTGCCTTAACCTCCCCTACGCTGGTCTCGGGTGTCTCCCGTGTCCTGTGATCCTTCTCCAGCCACACACAACCTGGTGACCTGTTGTAATTCCCACTCCCTCTTATCTGCTCTCTTCCCTTCATCCGTTCTTTTTTTTTTTTTAAGATTTTATTTTTATTTTACTTTTTAGAGAGAGGGGAAGGCAGGGAGAGAGGGAGAGAAGCATCAATGTGTGGTTGCCTCTCAAGTGCCCCCTACTGGGGACCTGGCCCACAACCCAGGCATGTGCCCCGACTGGGAATCGAACCAGCACTCCTTTTGTTTGCAGGCCGGCCACTCAATCCACCGAGCCACAGCAGTCAGGGCCCTTAATCCATTCTTTTTGTCCTCCTCTGGGCCTGGTTGCATACCCAGTTTTCTTCAAGAGTCCACATGACTTTGAGTGTGGGAACTTTTGTGACTTTGCGAGTTTGGACGTACTGGATTAATTCATCATTGCTGCATCGCAATTGACCACAAAACTTAATAGCTTAAAGCAATCAATATTCTTATCTCCCATAGTTTCTGCTGTGCGGCTCAGCTGGGTAGTTCCAGCTCAGTCAAGTCTCTCCCGGGGTTGACGTCAAGCTGTCAGATGGGGCTGTAGTCGCCTGATGCCTTGGCTACAGCCTCTTTAGCTCCAGCCACTGCACGTGGCTCACCCACACACACGCCAGGCAGGCTAGTGTTTGTTGTTGGCAGCAGGTCTTTGTTACCTGCCACACCGACCTCTCCATCGGGCTGCGCGAACGTCCACACAACCTAACAGCTGGCTTCCCCAGAGCGAGTGTTGAGAGAGCGAACGAGATGAAAGTCACAATGCTTTTTATGACCTAATCTTGGAACTCGCATTGTTGTTTCTGTGATATCCTGTTGAGTACGCAGGTCCGTCCCAGTCAGAGTAGGAAGGGACTGCCGAAGGGTGCAAATATCAGGAGGTGAGACACTCTGGGGGCCGGCTGACTACTGCATTAGACCATCCCATCAACAAGTTGCGACTTGCTCGTCGTCTCTGCTTTCAGACAAGTGTTTCGAGAAGGTTTGCAGCCTGGAGTTCCTCATTTTACCACCGCCAAAGCAAAGTCTAAATTTATTCTCAAAGAGGGGAACTACCCTTCTCTCTCTCTCCATTTCACCCTCCACTACAACCACAGCTTCTTCACCAGCTCAGTGCTTCTGAGGGAACCTAGCTGCTAGGCAGTTTCGATCTAGGGAAAACCCCTCCGAGCCCTCCCTCTGCCCTCCTCTGTCTGGCTAATTCCTGCTTCCCTTGACTTCCTTATCTCCTGGTGAACACCTGTTTACCGTGGACTTCAGACATTACAAGTGACTCAACCCTCTGACGTCTGTGTACTTCCAATTTCTATGACTTAGCGTAGCTGACTCATCCGCTGTGTATAAGTTTTGCTTGCATTTTTTGAAAAAATATTTTTATTGATTGATTTTAGAGAGAGAGGAAGGGGGGAGAGAGAGAGAGAAAAAAAAGAGGAAGAGAGAAATATCAACTTGTTTTTCCACCCATTGATGCATTCATCGGTTGACCCTTGTATGTGCCCTGACTGAGGATCGAACCCACAACCTTGGTGGATTGGGACAATGCTCCAACCAACAGACTCACTCAGCCAGGGCTTGCTTCCCTTTTTGATGGACTCATGTGGCCTGATATCATACTAACATGCGCTAGAGCCTACAGCTTTGCACTCTTCCTAGACTTAGCTCTTTGAAATTTTCACACATGCCCAGATGTTCCATGAAAACAGTAACGCACAAGCAAACAGACAAATACAAAAATCTCCCTCTAGCTACCTGAATAATTCCTCTCCTTTCCTTTTCTCTCCTCTCTTCTGCTTTCCTTGTCAATCTTCTAAAACGAGTGGTCCATTTTCACTTCCAACCTTGCCATTCCGAACAAGCTGCTCCGCCAGGGGAACTGGAATACAAGACTTTACACAGAAGAATTTACTAATGTAGAAGCACTCTCGCAGGGCACAAGCTTTAGCACCCTGGCAAGGATTAGGGGATGGCGCATAATTACTGCCAGCTAGCAGCTCCTGGCAACCTGGAAAATGATGGTCCATGAAGAGTGAGGTTGAAATGCTTACATTTCTGGGGAAGACAGTAGAAGAAAGAAGTAAAAGAGTCAGAAACATGAACATGGTGGAATAAGTAGATGATGTTAAAACCAGAAGACCCACCAGAGGATTAGGCTCCTTAGAATGGCTCAGAAGGGTCTCATTCATCAAGGCTCGCAGGAGCACAGTGGTGAGAAGGACAGCAGTGTCACTAGGAAGTTCACTGATGCTTTCCCTATAGTACGTAACTGACTGAAGCAGAGGCTGTCTTGGAACTTGGCTCACTGATAGCCATGGGGGTGATAGGACCCTGATGCAATAGACACTAGGTAATGGCACGCGTAACCACAGAAGCCAGGCATTTGTAACATCCAAGTCACAGTGGCAGCCAGGGAACCTGACCAGAAGAGAGTTTCAGAAATCAGGAATAGAACTGAGTTTTCCTAGGAGGAAAAGAGGTGGGTAGCTGATCAAGTACTGCTTCACAGGTATAACCTAAAAAGAATGAGATTTAGTAAGCAGGAGACACAGGTAAAATCTAAAAAGAATGAGATTTAGCCTGGCTGGTGTAGCTCAGTGGACTGAGCATCAGCCTGCGAACCAAAGGGTCACCGGTTCGATTCCCAGTCAGAGCACATGCCTGGGTGGCTGGCCAGATCCCCAGTAGGGGCCACATGAGAGGCAACCACACATTGATGTTTCTCTCCCTCTCTTTCTCCCTCCCTTCCTCTCTCTCTAAAAGTAAATAAATAAAATCTTAAAAATAAAGAGAATGAGATTTAGTAAGCAGGAGAATGAGGAAGATAGTGTCCCCAGTTAAAGGTCACAGTTCCTTGCCTGGTTTCCATTCCTGAATTAGTGTATAGAAGCAAACCCCAGTGACTGAGAGGTGGCCAGGTGCCCAGGGAGAAGGGCCCACAGCACAACGGCAAGAATGAGCTGTAATTATTCCTTCCCCACAGAGATCTCGAAATACAACATTTACTTGGATGACAGAGCCCTGGGACATTTTGATGACTTTTGGGGACAAGGTCAGAGGTCAACTAATACTCTGAGACCTGATGCCTCTTCATGGATCTCCCCACCCGCCGACCCTCCAGCTGCTATTAGAGTGGGAGCAACTGGAATCCTAAGGTCCAGCCTCCAATGGGTCTCTTGGGTCCAAGGACTCACTGGTTGTCATCCTCCTAATCCACAAAGGTACAGGTGGGACTTGGAAGCTGGGCTAACCCCCACATGGTGTCTTTGTGATCCTTCCCTACTGTGGTAGCTCTCATCTGCCCAAGAGGAGCTATTGCAGTAGGGAAGGTCACATGGAAGCATTTTAAACTGCACCCTGCCTCTTCCCCCCAGGCCAATAGGAGAGGAGACCCCCAAAACCTGGAACTTATTTATTAAAAATTGTGTATTTTGCCCTGGCTGGTGTAGCTCAGTGGATTGAGCACGGATTGTGAACCAGAGGGTCACCAGTTCAATTCCCACTTGGGGCACATGCCTGGGTTGCAGACCAGGTCCCCGGTGGGGGCCACATGAGAGGCAACCACACATTGATGCTTCTCTCCCTCCCTTCCCCTCTCTCTCAAAAAAAAAAAAAAAATCTTAAAAAAATAATTGTGTATTTGCCCTGGCTGGTATGGCTCAGTGGATTGAGAGCTGGCCTGTGAACCAAAGGGTTGCAGTTAGATTTCCAGTCAGGGCACATGCCTGGGTTGTGGACCAGGTCCCCAGTAAGGGGGCTTGTAAGAGGCAACCACACATTGATGTCTTTCTCCCTCTCTTCCCTCTCCTCTAAAAACAAATAAATAAAATCTTTTAAAAAACTAAATTAATAAAAAATTGTGTATTTATTCTTACATGTTTAAATTTCAATCACCTTCAAAGTACTCTCCATTTGATGCAATGCACCTATCGAGACAGTTTTTTCCACCACTCAAAACAGTTTTCAAACTCATCGATTTTGATGCCTTTCAGTGCTTGTGCCGCATTTTGTTTTACCTTTTCCACATCGGCAAAATGTTTCTGCTTGAGGACTTTTTTTTCACCTGGGGAACAACAAAAAGTAGCTTGGGGCAAGACTGGGTGAGCAGGGAGGGTAGGGCATGGCGGTCATGCTGTTTTTGGTCAAAAACTACTGAACCCTCAGCACGGTGTGGGCAGGTGCACTTGTAAATCATCCATCATGAAATGGGCAAATGCATTGAGTCTTCCAAAAAAATTCACTGAAGACAAACACAGCCTCTCACAATACCACCCGCTGGTACACTGATACAGATGGGTTCCTAGAACACTCACCCAGCAGAAGAAGCCTGTACTACAAAGGCCCTCCCCTCCAGAAGATAATTCCGGTGTTTTGTTGGATTCCCCTTCTCATGTAGTAACCACAGAATATCATTACATCCTGGGTAAGGGGGAATGGCAGCTGTTAGTGTCCCTCATAACCATCAGAAAGATGCAGAAATGTGGTCCCTACCTTATGCCCATTTAACTTGCCAGTGTTGACCCAGCAGTAGTTGGGTGAATCCTAGAGAATGATGGCAGACTATTGCAAGGAAGTGGAACCCCTTTGCATCAGCTGTGTCTGACAGAGTGGCTTGGCTTGAGTAGAATTATGCAGCCTCAGGCACCTGGTTGTTTGTGGGAAACTTGGCTCTTCTTGCTGACGTAGTAAAAAAAATGAAGGTCAGCAAGTCCATTGCTATGCCAGCAGAGTTTATTAGTGGTACGTCCTCAGGGAAGGGAGCAGGCCTTGCTGAGGTGGGTGAAAGGCAGGAGGCAAGGCGAGGCGAGGCAAGGCAAGGCAAGGCAAGGCAAGGCAAGGCAAGGCAGGGCAAGGCAACGCAGCAGGTCCCTTGTCCTGAGAACTTATGTAGTTAGCGGGTTGGGGTGAGGGAGTTACATATTGACTTGGCGGGCAGAGGTTGTGAGTGCTTTCCCATGAGAAGATGTGACCACCTAAACATAGGTATATGTGGAGGTCTATTAACCCAGATCCTTATCTTCTTCTAGACCACCTCTTGTCATCCTTTGTAGAAGAGATAAGTGACGAGAGGCAGTTCATCACAGTTAAGGCAGGTACCCAAAGTTATTTATGGGCTTTTTCTTTAAGCACTGTGGACCCCCGTCTATCCCTCTTCCTTTCTACATATCTGATTTCTATCTCACAATTGCAGCCATCCATTTGGCAAATGCATTCTTTTCTATCCCTGTCAGGAAAGAGGATCAGAAATAGCTCATATTCACACAGCATGGATACCAACAAGCATTTGCAATTTTGCCACAGTTTTGTATTCACTCTTCAGTCTTCTGTCCTAATATAGTCCGAGGACAACCATAACATCACCTCGACCCATCACAACGACGATGTCATGCTGCTCAGGCAGAATAAGAAGGTGGAGCACACACTAGTGGCTTGAAATGACACATGTGCTCCAGAAAGTGGGAGGTAAATCCTATTATTTTTGTGACCTGCCGCTTCGCTAAAGATGGTAGAGGCCTGATGGTGCACAGCGTCCTGGTACATTTCCTTCTAAGTAAAAGACAAATTGCTGCATCTTGGATCCCTTGCTAGAAAGAAGGAAGCTCAGAGCCTGTTAGGAATCTTTGGGTTCTTGAGGAAACACACTCTACGGAAGCTGGCCAGCTTTGAGTGGGGCTCAGAGCAGGAAAGCGCTCTGCAGCTGGTCCAGGCTGCTATTCAAACAGCCCTTCCGCTTGGACTATACAATCTGGCAGAGCCTAGCGTGTTGGAGGTGTCACGATGGGAGAAGATGTAGTGTGACAATTACGGCAAGTCGCAGGGGCAGAATCACAATGCTGTCTCAGGGGTATTACAGAACAAGGTTATGCCAGCTGCGGTGAAGAATTACACTCTTTGGAAAATGAGCTCCTACCTCGTGCCTGGGCGCTGGTACAGATCATGATTGACCCTGGGTTGGGAACTGGCCATCGTGAGCTGGGTCCTAGCGGACACAGAAAGTCATAAGCCAGGCAGACCCAGCATCAAAGCCAACATAAGAGGAAACAGGTATATCTGGGACTGAGCACCATCAGGACTCATGAGCTGAGTGAGTAAGTAGCCCAGATTCCCGCATCACTCATTGAAGTTGCACTGGCACCCCTCTCCCAACTTACGCCCTAGGGCCACATGAGGCATCCCACAGAAACAGCCAAGCAAGGGAAAGAAAACCAAGCTCAGGGTATGGATGGGTCATCTCACTATGTGGATTCAAGCTAAAAATGGATGGTGACCTATGTGTGCACTCTGGTGACGGATTTGGGTTTACCCGATGACTGAATGAATAAGATAAGAGCAGCAACCCTAGCCTGATAAGGTGCTTAAACCAGTTAGAAACGAGGATTTGGGCTCCACACCCAGGGAAACTACTGAGCGCACTGAGGTGGCAGCTGAGGGTAAGGGGAATTAGGATGCAGTGGTGGAGGTATATCCTGAAGCCCAGTCGTGGCCTCGCAACCAATTGTCGTGACAGGGGCTATAGTGAATCACATTAACTTTCTTCTGCTGAGTCTCCTTCCAGGAAGAGCGGCCCACGAGACCCCTGAAGATGTTTCCTGAATACAGATGGAGAAATAGATACTGGTGGTACAATGTGTCATTCCTAGCCCCATTCAGCTAGGAAGGGTTGCTCAACTCAGGGAGTATGCAGGTGATAGCCTCTAGCTTAAGCTCCTTCAGGATCCGCCCCAGTGTTTGGACTAAAGTCACATACTTTTCCCTGACTCCCTCCCTGCCATGAGGAAGCAAGGCAGTGGCCCAAGGCTACATGCCTGTTCCCAGCCAGGCTGGCCCACTGGAGAGGTCTGCGTGGCAGTCCGACAGCCCTCACGGACAATCAGTGTCTTCCCTTAGCTTGATTTCTGGTTTCCTTCTGCACTCCTATCTCCATACCTGTGTCTGCTTCCTGGAGAACCCAATCCGTGATGGCACAAATTTCAAAATTTCCCCAAATAGCTGCCTTTTCCCTTCCTACAATCCCTTAAATCGTTTTTCATGGCTTCAAATTGAAGGGGATTTTATGTCTCTATTCCCAGCCTTTCTAGTCAAACTGTACTTTACCTTCTCAAATATCTTATATACCAGTGATAGCATTTAACCTGTTAGTAAGCAAATTCAACCAAGTAAAATTGAAGAGCTAATTGGCTTTATTAAGCAATTCACAAATTTGGCAAGATCCCATTTAGCAACTAGAAGGGCCTCCCATGGGTTATATAAAATGGAAGGTTTTTATAGGCAGAAGGGTGAATTATTAGCAAAAGAAATTATTATTTTTAGGCCAGGACATCATCTTTTTGGGGAGGAAGAAAAGGGCAGGGTTTTGTCATGCAGATTGCCTCTTCTTCCTGGGGGTTTGAGGGAGAGATGGAGAGGTCCCCCATAACAAACCCTGGCTGGGTATCTCAGTTGGTTAGAGCACTGACCCGAAGCACTCAAGGTTGTGGGTTCGATCCTCGGTCAGGGCACATACAAGAATCAACCAATGAATGCATAATAAGTGGAACAACAAAGTGATGTGTCTCTCTCTCAAATCAATCAATAAATTATTTTTTAAAACACCAGATTTTACCTTACAGATTTTTTACCAAATTCTAGACTGGTCAATTAAGATTATATTTCTGGGAGAGGGTGAAACTGCAGTTAAATCAGGTATTAAATCTAGGTTTGGTTGCATGGGTTCCAGCACAACTGTTGCTATTTGGGACCTGATTCCCTTACAATCAAATGCTTTTTCATGTCTTCCCAAACACAGGCTCTTTGAGGGCAGGGACCATGTCTTAAATTTCTGCATGTTCAGAGTGACTGACTAATGTAAAGACCACCCACATGGGAAGGGAAGGGAGGGAGGGAGAGAGAGAGAGCCTTTCATACACCCCTAATAGGGGACAGAATTGCAACCTAGGCATGTGCCCTGACTGGGAATCGAACCTTTGACCTTTTGGTTTACCGGATGACACTCCAACAAGTGAGCCACACTGGCCAGGGCAATATGCTATGTTGAATTTAATGGATTTGGTCATGAAAGCCCTTTCTTGGGAGCCTATCAGACCACAGTTAAGGCCAAGTGGATCAAAGGCAGCTAAAGAATAGCTGGAGGGAACATGTCAGATGATCTTGTGTGGGCCTCAAGTTTGGCTGGTTTTTATACCAAAGTATTCTATTCCCAAGAGACAAAGCTCATCTACCACAAATTACTAAACTGAGGAGAATTCACATCAATCATTTTGTAGAATTTCCAATTTGACAACTGAGTTCTACCATTCTAAAAAGAAGGTTTATTTCTCATATGATCAATGACCCATTTGTTTCACTGGGAGTGTTGGGGGGGCTGCACTTTTTCCTCTTCCAACCTGGGTCCAGTGCTTGAGGGCCTGCACGTTAACTGACAAATAGGTGAGGAGGAGAAAAGACAAGATTTATTTACACCTGGGTAGGGGTGGGGAGCTCCCAGTAATGGAAAACTCCTGGAATCGCTAGAAGATTGTATCTCTCAATTTAACAAAAGGGGGGTTTTTCAGGCTTCAATGGGAGGGTAGGGAAGGTGCTACTGGGCTTTTTGATGCTAATGGCAATGGGCAGTCTGTCTCCACCTGGCAACGGAATTAGCGGGGAACTCCCTAGGAAGAGAGTTAAAGGTAGTTGTATTTTCTGGAGGCTCTGCTTTAGTCAGATCAAGAGAATTTCAGATAAAATTTTTGTGTCCTTTGTAGCACAAATGTTTTCACTTAATCTTTATACCAACTCCGGGGAACCCAGTGGGTCCCCACAGGGAAAAAGGTCTTGTCCGAAGATCTAAAGAGAGAAACCTATCTGGAATCTCGGGATATGTCTAAACATGCCGCTTTGTGGCTGCTTGCTGTGGAGAACTAAGGGATGCCTGGGGCACCGCGGTCAGCAGTTGCAGGCAGGCCGGCCAGGAAAGGTCAGGAAGAGGTTCTTTCAAAAGTTGGAGAGAAGGCAAAAGACAGGGAGAGGATTAATCGCTTTTTTTTTGAAGGGCAGGGTGGGGGTGAGAGAAAGGGCACCTAGGTCCTGGCTTGGCGGCCCACGATCTGGTGCCGGGAAGCCGGATTTGGGGGACCCTGGGTAGCATCCGGGGTCCAGCCTGATGGCTGTGCGTGCACGCCCAAGTTACTTCCTCCAACATGGAGCGAAGTTAATGATATTCAACTTAAGGCGGCTCCCAGACTCGCGTCATTAGCCACCCCGGCTGCCTTATAAAAACTGCTCCAGCGCCCCGAGAGCAGTTTTAGTTTCTCTTCTTTCCGCAGAAGCCTCGCTCTGCGCAGCTGGGGACCTCGCTCCCGCGGAGCGTAGAGCCCCGGGGGAGCCGTAGGGCGGCGGCGGCCGTCGCAGTCGCCTGCCGGTCCGCCCGCGGCGTTCGCTTTTTTTCCTTTCGGTTGCTGTCGCGGTCGACTTTAGACCTGGCACCAGATCAGGTCGGTGGTGTCTGCCCTCGCGACCCACATCCGAGCGGGAAACCGAAACTGCTGGGCTCCGCTGACGGCGGCGGGGAGCGCGCGCTCGCCAACCCCGGGCGCGCCCAGGCGGAGCGCCGCCCGCCGCCCGCGCCCGCCCCCGGGGCTCCCGTAAGTTTCGATTCTTCCCGGAGCCGAGACGTGCGTCGCGGCCAGACCAGCGCAGCGCCATGGCGGACCCGTCGGTGTGCTCCTTCATCACCAAAATCCTGTGCGCCCACAGGGGCCGCATGGCCCTGGCCGCGCTGCTCGACGAGATTAAGCTGTCCGAGGCGCAGCTCTGCGAGGTGCTGGAAGCGGCCGGGCCCAACCGCTTCTTGGTGCTGGAGACCGGCGACAGGGCCGGGGTCACCCGGTCGGTGGTGGCCACTACCTTAGCCCGGATCTGCCGTCGCAAGTACTGCCCGAAAAGCTGCGAGAACCTGCACCTCTGCAAGCTCAATCTGCTGGGCCGGTGCCACTACTCGCAGTTGGAGCGGTGAGTGCGCTGCGAGGGAGGGAGCGGCGGCTTCCCGGGTCCCGGTGGGAAGACGGCCGGGGCTGCTGTCTGCGAGGGGCGCGCCCTCGGTGGGTGGGGGGTACCTCGCACGCCACAGCCTCTCCCTCCAGCCCCTCACTTACTTATCTGCGGAGAGACCTTCCCTCCAGCGCCTCTAGACTTTTTCTCAAATACAGCCCATGTGATGTTGCCTCGGGGAAGACTGCGCTTCACTCCCCGCCCTCTGAATTAGGTACTTTGGGGCCCGCCAGGGCCTAGAGAATTTGGGGGCAGGTTTGGGAACGAAGGAGAATGCCTCCACTCTCTGGGATCTTGAGTGTTTGCCTCTTGGCTACCTCGGTTCCTAGGCGCGTTCACACACCCCCAACGGCGCTGCGTGCCTAGGTGCGTCTCCATTTCCCTCATTGTCCCTTGTCTGATACCTGATGCTGGCCCGCACCCTCCGTTCAGGGTTATTACCAGTGATGTATTTTCTTCTAGCGTTCTTTCCTGGGGGCCTCTCCGCGGCGGCCCACGCCACTGACCGCCCGCTCTTGGGACCACTTTGAAAGAGTGTGGCTTGACCTCTCAGGCAGCTGTTTCTGTATTTCCACTTGTTCTTTATTGCCTCCTCCATATAAATGTGCCTCAAGGTTGGGGTTACGCTTTTTGGCCTGTCTGCCAAGTCTCTCCCTAAGAGAGCTCACATCTTGGGGTGCAGGGCTCACATCTACAGAGCTGCCTCCCTCGTGTACCTCCGCTGCCCAGGCCTTCAGCTGAATCTCGGTTCTCGGTCTTCCCGTGTCTCAGGAGCCTCCGTATCTGAATGGGAGTCAAACTCGTCATCTTTGCCCCGGGGCAGGGTCTCTGACACCCCTGCTAAGCCCTCCTTCATCCTTCACAATACCAGAATCACCAAGTTCTTTTATTGTTATTGAGGTCCCCCATCCTCTTCCTGCGTGCGGCCCTGCCTCCCATCTCACTATCTGAAGCCTTGTCGAGTTAGTATAGGACTGTCTCTCACCGTAGTCTTTCTCCCAGCTTTTCTGTCCCTAGGTAGTTCTGCTCAATTATTTTTCGTCATCTAGGACTTTTCACACTTTGCCCTCCTTAAAAGGTTTAAGTGGCGTCCTAGTGTCCAAAACGATGGTCGTCAAACTTCTGATCATGCACTTGTTAGCGGAAAACTTGAGATTACTCACCCCCAATAATGTGTAGTAAAGTACGTAAAAGTCACGTTTTACATAGATAATGTATTATTTTAAAAATTACTTGTTTAGGGCAGACCTAAAAAATTTTAAAGTGCTTGAATATGCTTCATTATTGAAGAATATTTCTTGACTATGTTCTGAGGCACCCAATTTGGAAGTATATCTGGCTTTTGGGGAAGTTCTGGAAATCGAGGGAGGCAAGTCACAGCAACGGGTGACATCAGGAAGGAAGACAGGAGGGAAGGGGGGGGGGGAGGATAGAAAGAAGAGGAAGGAACATTCTAGTACTATATACCGAGTAAGAGTTGGAAGGCTTTGTCGCCTCTTTTTCTGTTCTGATGTGAAATCGTTTTCACCAACTAGCTTTGGCTTTTAACCTAATTAAGTTTTAAATACAGATGCTGCTTTTAATTTTTTTTTCCTATGGCTATTTTTTAAATACATTAGAGTAGCGAAAAGAGAATGATAGACCCCATATACACATCGCTTTGCTTCAACAGTTTTCAAAATATGGACAATTTCATTTCATTTATTCCCGCCTCTCCATCTCTGTCCCCGTCTCCAATGTTCGTTTGCTTCATGAATGCTTTAGTATCTCTAAAGCATAAGGACGCTGTTTTATTAACATTATCATGGTACAGTGATCACATTTTTTGCAATTACAATTTCAGTTTCATTGAATTTCCAGTTGGTTCGAATTTTCCTGATTGTTTTGTAATCCGACTTGCCTTTTTCAGGAAAAAACCTACACCCAACATAATCCATAATTGTTTCAATATATTACGTATCCAGTATATTTTAGAAACTTTGTT
The DNA here is from genome assembly GCA_007922815.1 of Macrotus californicus. NCBI lineage: Eukaryota > Metazoa > Chordata > Mammalia > Chiroptera > Phyllostomidae > Macrotus > Macrotus californicus. The sequence continues at coordinate 29,910 of VMDR010006387.1, read as the reverse complement.
TTGATTTCTTATACACAAACTTCTAGTTTTTTGTCTTGTGAATTTTAGAAACTTTTGGTTTTTGTTTTGTAAACTTTATTATTCTTTTTTGGGTCTGGTTTGTAACATCAAACCCATTTTAAGCTCATAATTTAGGTTGCTAACCTACATTTTTCTATGCTTTAAAAGAATATATATAGGATAGGGATAATTTGATCAGTGAAAGTTTGGGGAATTCATTCAAGTCTACTTTTATTTTAGTGAAGTGATAAATTTTTATTTCTTACAATTATTGGTTGCCATATTTTTTATTACCTTTTATTTACTTTGCATCACTTTTGAGTTTGAGAATTACACATTTTTAATCCACCAATGTACACTGTGTCCTCATAATAATGAAGACTTTTTTCTGGCTCAAAGCCTGGAAAATAATGTTTTTTCCCCCAAGTATGTTTTAAAAATGTTCTCCCCTTCTTAGAAACTTGTAAAACCTTAACTTCTAAAATTTGAAGTGTGAGAGTCTAAGAACTTTCTTTGTGGATTATGGGTTAATAGGATCTGTTGACCAATTGGTACCCACCTTGAGATTCCCATCCAGTCTGGTAAACTTCTGTTTGAGGACAGCTTGCCCTTTGCTGGGTTTATAAAATGACCCATGTAGTGCTGTTAACACACGAGGGGGATCTCTCCTATTCTGTAGTTCCCATCGTTTTCCTTACATTGCTTTAGCCACACCTTTTAGTCAACACCAGGCTGGCTTTATTGTTGGATAATGACTTGTTTTGGTGCATCAGTTTGGTTATTTCTGATCGCCTTGCTGACATAGCTGCCCACTGGTGGAGTTCTCACCCCAGTTCTGACATACACCCCAACCCTTTGCTGAGCAATTAACTGTGTACTAAGCACTCTGGTAAGCACTTCAGAGAAGGTATCCAAGTCGGGGCACCACGATTCTTGAGGTGCAGGTGTTGTCAGCCCCATGTCAATGTAAGGCAGCTCAGGCCTAGAGCTGTTGGGAAATTTCCTGAAGGCCACATCGCAGATAACTGGCAGAGCTCAGGTTGAACCTAGATCTGCCTAACTTCTTAACCTGCTACTCACGGGGCCGCATGGCTGTGTGAAGTGTAATCTTTCATGAATTCAAGTTATTTTTTTGCCAGCGTGGTTTCTGTGTAAAGCAGGTTGTTTGTGTGTCTTCAACCAGCTTTGTGGTTTCTGCTAACATGGCTGTTTCCTCGGTGCTCTTTCCTGTTTGCATGCCTTTCCCCTGCGGTTCACTGAAGCTTCGGGTGGCGGGGGTAGGTAGATGGAGAGAGGGTTAGTTGACTGTTTCATAAAGTGATACCCCCAAACTCCCCCCAAATTGCAAAGAATAATATAACAAGCACTGGAATATATCTATTCCGACTATATAATACAAGTGATATTAATATAATAAGCTCATAACTCACCTTCCAGAAATAAGCAGTGTTTACATTTTTCATTTCTGCTTCTTCTAAAATAAAGTAAAAGTCATAATGAGCCTCAGGTTATTATTTTTTTCTCTTCCCTAGTCTTATTCCCCTTTCTTCCCAGAAGCAGCCTCAGTCCTGATTTGGGTGTGTACCCTACCTTTCTATAATTTTATCATTTCCTCACTTACATGTTCATATCCATATATGAAATGCAGTTTTGTTTTACGTGTTTTAGAACTGTCACTCAGTGTTAGGTTTTGGACATCTTATTCATGTTGTCCTAAGAGTCTAATTATTAACTTTTAACAGCTGTGTAGTATTTCATCATATGATTTTTTACCATGATTCGGTACCTGTTCCTCCAATAACGAGCACTTGGGATATTTCCAAGTTTTTGCTCCAGCCAACCATGCTGCCAAGAATATACACATCACTTGGTGCTCCTGGGAATGACTTCTTGGGGTATGCCATTAGGGAATGAAATCACCGGGTCGGATGGTTGCACAGCTTCAACTTTTCCAGATTATAACAAATTACTATTTAAAACAATATTTTATTTATTTATTTTTAGAGAGAGGGGAAGGGGAGGAGAAAGAGAGGGAGAGAAACATCAGTGTGTGATTGACTCTCGAACACCCCCTACTGGGGGCCGGACCTGGCCCGCCACCCAGGCATGTGCCCTGACTGGGAATCGAACCGGCGACCCTTTCAGTTGCAGGCTGTGCCCAATCCACTGAGCCACACAAGCCAGGGCATAACAAATTACTATTAAAGGTGGTGGTGCCAATTTATACTTTCATGTTTGAGAGTCACAGGGTCCCCCATTTTATGGCCGACAAGCACTTGGTATTATCAGACTTTTTTAATATATGCCAATTTGAAGGATATAAAATGGTATCTTTTTTGTTTTAAACACTTTATTTATTTATTTTTAGAGAGAGGAGAAGGGAGGGAGAAAGGGAGAGAAACATCAATGTACCAGAGAAACATCAGTTGTTTACCCCTTGCACACCCCGAGCCGGGGACCTGGCCCGCAACCCAGGCATGTGCCCTGACCGGAAATTGAACCGGTGACTTTTCAGTTCTCAGGTCGGCACTCAATCCACTGAGTCACACCAGCCAGGGCAATATCTTTTGTTTCAATTTTAAAAGAATTTTCTCATTAAAATGTTTATTATGTGATATTTAAGTCTTATGAAACTATATAAAGCATACAGTAAATAGCTGTGTACCCACAAATGAACTTCAGAAATAAAATATTACACAATTAAGCCCCCCATGATAGAGGTAATCAGTAGAGATAAAGACTGTTTTTTTTGCTCCAGTTTCATTGAGAATGAGATTGACTACTAAATATTATATGTATTTATGATATACAGTGTGATATTTTGATACATACATATGCATTGTGAAATTATTCCCTAACCAAGCTAATTAAACTGTCCATCACCTCACCTATTTACCGCTCAACCCCTTTTATAAAGATTTTATTTATTTATTTTTAGAGAGAGAGGAGAGAGGGAGAGAATCATCCAGCGGTTGCCTCTTGCATGCACCCAACTGGGTACCTGGCCCGCAACCAAGGCATGTACTCTGACTGAGAATCGAACCAGCGACCTTTTGGTTCCTAGGCCAGTGTTCAATCCACTGAGCCACGCCAGCCAGGGCCCTTCCCTCTTTTTGATGGTGAGAACACTTGAGATCCCAAATTTCAAGTATACATTATTATTAACTATAGTCACCATCCTGCACCTCAGATCTTCAAAACTCATCCACTCATAACTGAAAGTTTGTACCCTTTCACCAACATCCCTTCCCCCTTCCCTGGTAATTCTCTCTTCTGTGAGTTTGGCTTTTTGTTAGTTTCCTTGTTTAAGGGAGATGATGTAGTGTTTGTCTTTCTGTAACTGGCTTACTTCACTTAGCATAATGTCTTTAGGGTCATACATGTTGTCACAAATAACAGCATTTTCTTTTTGTGGCTGCCTAATACTGCATTGTATACATATATGCTGCATTTTCTTTATCCTTTCTTCTGTTGATGGACTTGGGTAGTTTCCATGTGCTGGTTACTGTGGATATGACTGCAGATACCTCTTTGAGATCATGATTTCATTTCCTGTAGGTATATATATACCCAGAAATGGGATTGTGGATCATAGGGTGTTTCATGTTTTAATTTTTTTTTTTTATCCTCGCCAGAAGATGTGCGTACTGATTTTAGAGAAAGGCAAAGGGAGTGAGAGAGAGAAGGAGTGAAACATCGTTGTGAGAGAGAAACGTGTGATCACTTGCCTCTTGTCCATGCCCTGGCCAGGGGTTGCAACATAAGCATGTGCCCTGACCGGGAACTGAGTCCGTGACCTTGGAATTCCCAAGGCTACTTCTGGAACCTCTGTGGACTTCTTCCCCAGGTCTTAGTACACGTGGAAGGAATTTGGCTGGCATGTCCATTGCCTCTGTATGGTGACGTGAGCAGTGTGACGCAGAGCCTGGGTTGGGAAGAGAAGTGGAGGGCTGGAGCGGGGAGCCTGTGTGGGTCACTCTTCATTCTGCTGTGTCCTACTGTAGAACTCCGAGGAGTCTGAGAATTCTAAATTCCAAATTGGCCTTCCAGGTCCTCATGAAAGTCTGTTTGTCAAGATAGAAAGAGAGACCCCTGACCGTTGGGGCTCAGTTGGTTGGGTATTATCCAGTAAAGCTAAAGGCTGCCAGTTCTATCCCAGGTCAGGACACATTCGGGTTAGGTCCCGGTTGGGGCATGTATTGAGAGGCAACCAATGGATGTTTCTTTCCCTCTCTTTCTCCCTCCCTTCCCCTCTCTCTAAAAATAAATGAAATTTTGTAATTAGAAAAAAAAGATAGGAAGAGAGAACTTACGTTATTGAAGCATTTCTTAGCTTGATTAATTAAAATACTTAGATACTTGGTGCATGGATCTCTATTTCATCTTGCCCCAGCCCCACAAATTTAGGAGAGGGGCCGCTGTGGTTCATTCCGATATGTGGACTTCCTTTGTGTGAGCACACACATTTTCCATATCAATTTTCACATTAAAATATAGATCGTTTTCGATTGTTTTACTGTAACAAAAACCATGATGCGTCGAACATTTAAGTCCTAATGCTTGTTTTTAAAGTTTCTCTTGCGGGGTGTCTAATTTTTATTCATTGCTTATTTGCATTTGGCTTTTTTTTTTCCATCTTAAGTGCTCTGTTTGTCTTTGTAATAGCTTTTATTTTTTTATTTCTTACCATTGTAAAGTGTGTACAGTTCCGTGGCACTAAGTATATTCATGGTGTTGTGCAACCCTCACCATTGCCTTGTTCCAGGACATTTCCCTCTTCCCAGAAGGAACGCCCTACCCACCAGCAGTCCCTCCTCATTCCCCTCCCCAGCCCATGGAAACCTCTGATTACCATCTGCCTGTGGCTGGACTGTTCTGGATGTTTCCTGTAAATGGAATCATACAAGGTATATTGCATCGTGTCAGGCTTCTTTCACTTAGCGTAGTATTTTCAGGGTTTGCCTTTTGGTTCGCTTTTTACTTTTGCATGGTGCTTGTCATGTATGTGGGTGTATTTACCCAGAAGGTATCTTCTGGGAGTTCCTTCTGTTACTCACTGTGCTCTGTCTGTGGGGTCCTGTTGTCAGGCCGATGACCTTGGGGGACATGTTATTTTCTGTGACATCAAAGCACAAAGGTGTGTACCCCATAAGAATCATTTGGAACTTTTTGTTCTCTTTTTAGATTTGCTTTCACTTTTATTTCGATTTGATTGAATTTGACTCATTTTCTGCAGTTTTCTGCAGACATTAATCTTAAGAAACCATGACATTAGAAGTGATACTGTGAATCAAGATAAATCTTAGTGACAAATAAGCATCTGGTAACAAAATATTTCTTCCTTTTTTACATAATAATAGAGACAGCAAGGTTAAATATTTAAAACAAGAGTAGATTTGTTTTCCTTCCATAAAAGGGTTCCAATTTTCTTGCTGCTTCTGACCACATTTCCGTCCAGTCCAGACAGGTATCTGTGACCTTTACCTATAGGCTACTTTGAAATTGGCAAGGCCACAGGATGAGGATGGAAAAAGGAGTAAAAGAATCCGGAAGGACCTAGGATTTCCAGGCCCAGTGAGAAATCAGTTTAACCAAGTTGGAGCAGGGGAGCTGAACTCTGGGAGGAGAAAGTAGAGACCCTTCTTACGATCTTTTAACACTTACCCACTGAGGAGAGATATCAGTACATTTCAGACCAACTGAGAGATCATCTAGGCAAGTAGTTTCCAAACATTTTGATTCCTTGCCCCTGTCAGTAGAGGACGTTTTAAAAAATATATTTTATTTTTGTTTATTTACTTTTTTATTTTTTATTTAAATTTTTATTTATTTTTAGAGAGAAGGGAAGGGAGGGGGAAAAAGGGAGAGAAACATGATCAGCCATCTCTCTAATGCCCCCGACTGGGGACCAGGCCTGCAATCCAGGCATGTGCTGTGACTGGGAATCGAACCAGCGACCCTCTGGTTTGCAGGCCAGCACTCAATCCACTGAGTCACACCAGCCAGGCCATATTTTTGTTTATTTTTAGAGAAAGGGGAAGGGAGGGCAAAAAAGAGAGGGAGAGAAACATCAATGGGAGAGAGAAACAGCGATCAGTTGCCTTTTGTACACGCCCCCACCAGGGATCAAACCCACAACCCAGGCATGTGTCCCGACCAGGAATCGAACTGGTGACCTTTTGGTTTACGGGGTGACGCCCAACCAACTGAGCTACACCGGTCAGGTCTGATAGAGGAAATTTTGATTGTGTACTCTGATTATGTGAATACTATTAATAACATAATATCTATAACTTTTAGTTTGTATATTAAATATTTGATCATGTTTTTAACCTTTAAAAATAACTTTAAAATCATCCTTACTGAGGTATGACTTAATACACAATAAAATGTGCACATGTACAGTTGAAGAGCCTTGATAAACGGCGGATACACCACGTAAGCCCCACAGATAAAGAGCATTTCTGTCCGTCCTACACGTTCTCTTGGGCCCCTTCTAAATTAACCAGTTAATTCCCCCCACTGCTGTCAACCCTGGCAAGGATGTTTTACTCTTTAAGATAGAAAATAAATATAAAGAGTTGCAACATTTTTTCCCACATGCTGGTGGATCAGTCAAGCTTGGGTGGCCCCCAGCGTTGGATCAGTACTTCCTGGAATGTTGCTGTCTATCTGCATCACCTGGGGCAAACTTACTAAAATGCAGATTCCCAAGTCACACATCAGACCTTCTGGTTCAGCAGGAGTTGAGTAGGGCCCGGAATCTGTGTTTTAACCATCCACCTAAGGATTCCTTTGCAGAGGCTCAGGAACCACACTTTCAGAGACAGTACTTGAGGAGCACCCCCTGGCAAGAGGGCAAAGGCAAGGTTTTCTGTGGCTTCATGGCTTGGAAGAGTAAAAGAGAAATAGATTCTTTAGTGTAGAGTGAACAGAGATGAAGAAAGAACTGTTTTCTCCAGGGTTAGGGTGACCTATTTGTTACTTACATGTAATAGAATCACAAGATACACAGAAAACTGTGGACATTCCAGTCACCCCATCAAGAAATACTTCTTGGGTGGCCCCTAGGCTCCAGACCTCAGACTGCTCATGAGCCCCCAGCTCTGGAGGGTCTTCCTGGACCGAGGATCAGACCTTGGTGGCCCTGGAGGTTTGTTGGGGATGTGATTCTGCATTTTGAGAGAAGGGGCTTCAGGCTGGAGGGGATGAAGATGCTTCAGGTCTGGGAAGGCCCCACAGTGGTCTGCACCTCAAGGGCCCTGATAGGACACCATGACTTAGCTGTGACTGCCCCCGGCAACATTTGAGGAGACTTCAGCTTCCACATCAGCAGGAACATCATCCCCTCTGGGGCCCAGCGCAAGATCCAGCTGCGGTTCCAGAGCAGTGAGCTGTGGACTGGGCAAATGCAGGCCACTGCAGCAGCCTCTACCCAGCCTGAGCCTCAAGCTGCCCTTGGCTGCCCCAGCATCCACCTGGGACCAACTACCTCTGTCCACCAGAACCCACCCTGAGCCTACTCTGTGGCTGCCCACCTTACCCAGACCACCTCCCTGCTCACCTTAAACCCCAGCCCAGAGCAGCTGAGCCAACTTTATGTGCCTTTTGGTGTCCTAAGCCAGTGAGAGATTGGACCACATCTTCCGTACCGAAATGCCAGACCACCTTTGGGGTGTCTCCAAAAGTGGGTAATTTTACCTCCCCTAGCCCTACATCAAAGGGGAGACATTAAAGTTTGTTGTGCTGTGGCAAAAAAAAAGAGAGAGAAATATTTCTTGAGCACAAACTGTAAACTATTCTAGAAGCTTTTGCCCCTTCCTTTCTCACTAAAGGAATCCTGAAACATCGTTATTTTAATGTTCTTCTGAACTCTCCCAAGAGGATTTATGTTGGGAAGTTTGGCAGGGGGAGAAAGGGGCATGTGCGGGGAGGGGAGCCCTGTCTGACCTACTTTTTCTAACGATCGCGGTTTTGGCAGTGCTGCCCCCAGCTCCTGCTCTTCACTCTTCTCATTCCCTACACTTTTTCCCCGTCCTGATACGGAGAGCTCCGGAACTTTTACTGCTCATTGGAATCACTTGCAAAATCTTTAGAAAACACTCCTGTCTGGCTCCCACTTCCCTAGACATTCTGATTGAATGGGTAAGAGGTACGACTCGGGCCTTGGGACTTTTCCTTAAGTCCCTAGGTGGTTCCAGTGGTCAGCAAAGTTAGGGAAGCACTAATCCAGGGGACTGGAGAAAGAAGTGAAGACTAAGGAGATTGGCTGCCATGACAGACGATTGTTGGGTGGCATCCGCACTGCCACCTTGGTACCACGCGAGAGTGTGCGGTTCCTGGAGAAGGTACCCACCTCCCCCATCCTCAGCTGGCCTGGCCCCCTCCCCCCTGCTGCCCAGAGCCTTGCAGCCTACCAGCTGCATTCCTGTTTCCAGGTGGCCTCCAGCTGCCAGCAGCTTGAGCGGTCTGCACCCTGGGCTCACCGGGTTGCAACAATCAGCTGTGTTCTCTGCACCTGGTGTGCTTCTCGTGCTACAGCTGTGGTTGTGGCAGGCCCATTTCTTCAACTCCACCCTTTCTTCCCCGACCCTGTTGCTCTTACCCTGCTCCTGTGCTCGCTACTGGCCTGCTCTGGTCTCCCCTATCTTACCCTAGAGGGTTCCAGATTCATTGAACCAACCCTGCCTCTAGTACCGTGGCAATTTAATCTTGAACATTGGAAGCACAAACACGGAGGACAGGAACATCACAGCTTTCCAGTAAATACTTCATGAGGGTTTTTCACTGATGACATTTGATTCTTTAGACCAGCGTTCTCTCTCCATTTCATTTTTCATACATCCTGGTTCCTTTTTCACCTGACTTACCTCACGGCGAGCTATTTCCTGTTTTCTGTATAAATCAGCTGCCCCTTTGTTTTTATCAAACACCCCTTCCCCCCACAGTGTGGTCCTGGGAAGCAGAGTGGGTAAGAGAGAGAGAAGGGAAGGGGTATTTTGACATAAATTACTGTCAAAAAAACAAGGCTCTCCCTTTGGTTATTATCTTTTTCCTGTTTCCCGTTGGTCTGGTTGGGCAGAGAGAGCCCAGAGAGAGCCGGTGCTGTTTGCCGCTGTTTACCGACCTGTGAAGTGCAGGAGCTCAGAGGTGACATCTGGTTCAGGAACCCTACGTAGGGTCTAAGCTGACGAGTGCAGCCGACAGTTCCCAGCCACGACTGGACAGCAGAGTCACCTGGGTCCCGCTCTGGTCGAGCTCCATCGGTCTCTGCGGGTATGGCCCCGGCTTAGGTGGGTCTGTCAGTGGAAGAAACGTTCAAACCTGTGGAGAACTTTTGAATTTATTTGAGCCAAACTGATGACAGTTGCTGGGAAGCAAACTCTCAGAACACTGAGAAAAATGCTCCGGAGAATGGCAGTTTTGCGGCTAATTTCATACATTACAATCCAAGGAGGAGGCATAAGGGTTCCATGATATCCACCAGTGATAGATTAGGGAGGGGAGTGAGAGCAAAGCCGGGAAATCTCTGGGCTTCGATAAGAAGTAAAACAGACACATTTTGATAGAAGTGGGTGTAGCATAATTAAGAGGTAACAATGGTCATAATAATAACAGTGAGAGGATGATTTTTGTCTCACCTCTGGTGAAGTGGTTGTGCTTTGAGGGACCCGGAAAAAGGAAATTTACTTTGATATTCCAAAGGTGTGTTACCAGGTATCTTAGTGCAAAAAAAAAAAAAGACCAGGGACAGGCCCAGTTAAGGTAAAGATTGACCTTTGTTAGGGGAAAAAAACCACCCAAGGACATGACCACCCACCGTGACTCATCTTTTGTTAGGAGGACTGAACTTCAGACCATCCTATGTGGTTACTTTAGGTCTCTGAGTTTGTGTGGCTGCCCCGCAGGCCTCCCGGGAGCTCGTGAGTTTCAGCACGTGGCTGGTTGTCCGCCAGGCCCCTGCTCATTACTAGATGGAGCAGGGATGACAACCACCCCCAGGCTAGGCCCCATCCCAGGTCGGGCAGGATGTATTGCCAGAGTTAAAATAACATTTTGTACCGTGGCTGGAAGAGCCCAGGGAAAAGGTCATTTGTATTAAAGCTTCTGGCCTGAGATTCCTGAGAGAGACGAGTCTGCCTCTTCCAAGGCCATCTTTGCCGTTTTTTAAAGCGATCGTTTATCCCAACTCCTGCCGTTTGGATTGGGGTTTGTCCGCTTCAAGTGCAGGCAGCCTTCTGCAAATGTTTCTTTTTCCCGGCGCAGTTAGTTTCTAGTGGCTTGTAGGTGAGCCCTTGACTGTTGCAGAAGGTGGAGAGTCCCCGGGCCACAAACCAACCCTCTGCCGGGCCTTTGTCGGAGAAGGTAACCTTGAACTTAGTACTTAATGGACCAGCAGCCCGAGCATCTCCCAGGAGCTCATTAGAAATGCAAACTCAAAGCCCCTCCCCCGCGGGGACCGATCAGAAACTGGGGGGTGGGGGTGGGGGATGCCCAGCAATCTGTGTTCTAACAAACCCTCTGGAGGATTCTGATGACTCACCCGCCAGGTCTGGGGTGGGGCCTGGGAATTTACATTTCCGACAGCCTTCCAGGTGATGCCTGTCCAGGGACCTCACTTTGAGAGCCAGTGGCCTAGAGAAGCCCAAGTACCCCTGGGAGAATTTCACACTATTTCTTACTAAGGAGCTGGACTGGGACAAAGCGATCAGAAAAAAAGTAGAAAGGAAGCTTCTGCCCTCTTACACCCAAACACGGGGCCATCAGCCCCTAACGGTGCCTGGTACTGCCGAGCGAGCTTGTCTTGTCAACGAACGCCAGTCACAGGAAATAGTTTCTGTCACGTCTGGTGTCCCTTTGACACTGTTTATGCAGTTTGCATGTGCTCTCTCTCCTTGGACTCTGCTCCCCATTTTCCCTTTAGTCCAGAGGAACAATGGCCTAAATAATCCAGAATGGCTTTTTTTTAACCTCTTTCTGATTTGGAAAAAAAGTTTCAGATGTCTGTTTTTGTTTTTCCAGATTAGGTTTTTGTTTGCGTTTTGAGACCTGGGCTCAGTTATCAGATCTTCCTTTTATTTGAGTCATCTTTGAATACTTGTTTCATCCAGCCTCGGTTTCCCAAAGTAAGAAGTAAACTGTTACTTTACCAGGATTATTGAATTACTAAAGATGCAAAGTTCCTGTCCCTTAGTAAATGCCCAATAAAGGTTAGTTTCTATACTTCCGGTCTTCCCCCAAATAGGTGAGCACAAACTGTGTGTTCGTCTCCACCCACCCTGCCCCCCACCCCCCAAATACGCTGAAATTAGGGCAAAGATAAAGCTTCTGAGAAGTTGGGAGAAGTCTAAGGAATGTGGGAAAATGGAGCAGGGCCCCCCACGGAGGGGGGCTGCAGGTCAGAAACCACGGGAGACACAAATGTTGCAGACTGAAGCAGGGCTCAAGGTGAGTATCACAGAATCTAGAGGAGGCAGCAGCTTGGAGAAGGGAAACTGGGCCCTCAGCTGGGCAGCATCCAGGCCCCAGCCAGTGCAGCAGATTCGGGGGGGGGGGAGCCTCCTGCTTTAGGGGTTCAGACAAAGGGATTCTCACTAGGTTGCCTGGCTGCCTTTAGTGATTTAGAGGAAATGTTGACTTCAGGGACCTTGGAAATGCCCTGCTCCACAGCTAGGACAGAATACACAGGTATGACCAGAGCTGCATCTCTCTGGGACCCGGAGAGGGCTGGGTCCTCTTCTGTGACCCTAATTCAGCCACAGGAGAGGTGCCATACCCTTGGCTCCATGTTCGGGATGTCTGGATAGGAGCTAAAGGAAAAGCAAAGATTCTTAATTCTCTCTGATTAACACTTGACAAGTGTCTCGGAGCCGGAGGGCAGACCCTGTCTAGCTAATGTCCGGGTGTTTGGTCCAGGTCATTTTCAGCCCTGGATCCCAGGGATCATTCATGACCACGACCAGCGGCGTGAGATGCCTTACGAGGTAATGAGGCTCACACACCCCTGGTGAGAGGTGGCTGTGGAGGGGCTTTCTGTTTGGGGCTGGAGTCTAGACTCTTCTTGCTGTAGGTTCTCTTCAGATCCCTGCTCCCATGGGGCTTGGGTGAGTGATAAGGTGGGGTCTTAGCCCAGCTGCTGAGGGCTCTGGGGGATGGGGGCTGTTGGGGGCGGGGAGCAGTTATCTGAAAGCACAGAACCCAAACGCCAGCAGAGCCAGAGGTCAGCCTTATCAGGGAGTGCCAGGAACACGAAAAGCTGGGGCTGCCCGAGAAAATGGCTGGGATAGAGCTGTTGCCAGAGCCTGACGGAGCTGCCCTTGACTCCTACGTGAGGCAAGGTGTGTGGGAGGGCTGGTCAGGTTTCAAGGTGGTCCATTCTGTGATTTTTCTCAGGAGGCTCCACAGCGGGATCTGAAGTCAATTCTGGGTGCAGGGGGTTCAGAAATGCCCTCAAACAGCTAGCAGCATGTGAATAAATGACTTCCAGAGGTTAATTCTTAGATGTTTACATTTAAAACCAAATGATCAATTTCAATCGGATAATTTTGCAAAGTCCGTTGCATTTCTGTTTCCTAGTAACGACCAACTAAAAAATAGTACTGGCAACACATAAAGGTTTAATATGTAGGAAATGAAAGAACTATGAAAAGATTTTAATTCTCAATAACGAAAATGGAACAAGACCAATGGAGAGATTTACTTACTAAGTGCAAATTAAACACACAAGTATTTCATGCCTACTGAAGAAGGAAAATAATAAAACTCAACGTGAATGTGCTTGTAGGGAAATAATCCCACTCTCACATAGGTATGTTTTCTGGAGAAACACAGGCTGCCAAGGAAATAATTGTGTCCTTTGGGGAGCACTCCCAAAGGAGTAAATCCCAGGAAAAGGATGGGCAGAGAGAAAGGTTCTTTGTACAAAGGTAGTTGTAGCCACATGATTTGTAAAGTGAAAATCTGGCCATGACCTGACCTCCTGACAATTTGAGAGAGGTTGTGCAAACTAGAAAACATGAATATCCCATCATATGAATAACTTAACATCATAAACCTGAGGACTTTGGCGACACTTTAGATGGCGTATGTCTGTTAGAAAGTGGGATGTGGAATGGGTTTGTTGTTGGACGTTGGTAACTATCAAATTCTGTTTGTCTGACGGAGGCATCAGTGCTCTCTGGACTGCTCAGTGATCTAAATCAGTGCCTCTTGGCCCTGGCTGGTGTGGCTCAGTGGATTGAACGCTGGCCTGCGAACCAAAGGGTCACTGGTTCGGTTCCCAGTGAGGGCACATGCCTGGGTTGTGGGCCAGGTCCTGGGTAGGGGCACGTGGCAACCACACACTGATGTTTCTCTCCTTTTCTTTCCTCCTCTCTTCCCCTTGCTCTAAAAATAAAATAAAATAAAATATTTCAATCAGTGCCTCTTGGACTTTAATCTGATCAAATCATTTGGGGGTTTTATTAAAAGACAGGTTTTGATTCAGCAGGACTGGGGTAGGGCCAGAGATACTGAATTTCTTTTTTTTTAAAGAATTTGTTTATTTATTTTTAGACTGAGAGGAAGGAAGAAAGAGAGAGAGAGAAACATCAGTGTGTGGTTTCCTCTCACATGCCCCCACTAGGGACCTGGCCCGCAAGCCAGGCATGTGCCATGACGGGGAATCGAACCAGCAGCCCCTTGGTTCACAGGCCAGTGCTCAATCCACTGAGCTATACCATTCTTTTCTTTTGGAAATACTGACGATTGTCATTTTCTTTCAGGAACTTATGCAAATATTCTCACGAGGTTCTCTCCGAAGAGAACTTTAAAGTTCTGGAACAACATCAGATCTCTGGACTGAACCAAGAAGAGTTAGCAGTGCTTCTTGTGCAGAACGACCCCTTTTTTATGCCCGAGGTAAGTTATGATCGCTTGGTTTACGAAGCAGGATGAGTATGTAACTGACAGTGTTGTGTCATGGGTATGTTGGGGCAGGAGTAGGGAAAAGCTCAGAGTTAGCACCAGGGCTCTGTAGGGGCAACACCGACAAGTGGGTCTTGTTGAGTGACCTAGAAGGTTCCAGCAGTTTCCTTCGTTTGAAGTTTTATAAGAATTTGAGTCTGGAATGCCTCCTCTCCTAGGCTGCTAGGGAGCCCTGCCTGAGCAAGTGGGATCTGAAGATGTAGTAGTAGGACTAATTGATACTTTGTATCATGGTGGCCTCCTGGAAGAGGTGAGCTTTGAATGAAGGTTTTGGAAAAATGACAGGGTATGGTGGTTGAGGTTAAAGGCTAAACTGTTGTAACAAGGAGACCCCAAAATGTAGTGACTCAAATAAAATACAATTTTATTTCCGATCACTTGATAGTCTAGATCAGGGGTCATCAAATGACAGTCCATGAACCAAATTGGCCTGCCATCTGTATTTATAAATAAAGTTTTATTGAAACACAGACCCATTCATTTACATATCGCCTAGTGCTGCTTTCTTGATATAAGTGAGTTGAGTAGTGGCTACAGAGACTGAATGGTCTGTAAAGCCTGAGATGTTTATTTATGCTGTGGTCCATTACAGAAAAAGTTTGCCAACTTTTGGTCTTGCCTGGGTGTAGGCAGGCAGGCAGCCCTGTGGTCAGTAAGTAGAAGTAAATGGAAGGCAAGAAGTTTCCTTTTGAAAAGATGCGACCTGTACATTGTATTCAGGATATCTGCTGCTGTCTCACTGGCCAGAGCTTATCATGCGGTCATACTTTTCTGGAAGGGAAGCTGGAAAGTGTTGTTTCTGTCCCGGTAACCATGTGTCCACCTAAAACTTGGGAGGAATTATTACTGGGAGAAAGATAGGGACAATGACAGATAATTAACATTTTCATTCATAGAAAATCCTAACTTGAAAATCAGAGGATGCTGTTTAAAGAATGGTGTCTGATCTGAGAAAAATCTTGGAGAAGTTAGCCTTACAAGGAAAGAGAGGCACAAAAGCATAAAGGAGTGGGTAGAAGGGACCAAGATGAGATAAGCAAGGTTGAAATCCAGATGTGCCATTATATTTGACAAGATACCTATGAGGGACCTCTGGCAGGTTAAATACTTTTCGACTCTAAGCCCAGTGTGCGTCCCTGAAGATTTAAAAAACTTAACGACATGAGGGATGTTTTTGAGCTGACCCCTGAGCTCAGGAGAGAGAGAGACATGCGAGGCACTCTATAAAAATGTGTTTGGGGAGGAGGAAGAGGGAAGGAAAGTACATCTCATCTCCTCTCCCCACCCTGTGCATTCTTTCATCTGGCACTTGGATTTGCAGCTCCTTGCCCCTCGTTAAAGAGTAGTTACATTTATACAGTCTTAAAGTTACATTCGGCCCTTTGAGGGCAGCCACGAGCCTGATGTGGCCCCCAGTGAAAATGAGTTTGACACTCCTGGTCTTGTGTTAAACTCGGAAGTTTGGAAAGCTCACTGATCAAGGTCTGATCCTTGCTTCAGTTCTCCAGAATTGCCAAGGACTTCTTATTCCAGGTCCTTGAGGAAGAAGGGGAGTGGCCGCTCCTCCTTCTCTGGGGAAGAGGTCAGCAATTAAGAACCTACCAGAAGGTTCTGTTGAGGGGTACCAGAAAAGCCCGTGGACAAAAGACCCTCTCAAGGGGATGCTCTTGTCATCCTTCCGTCACAGAGAGTTCGAGAAGGAGACAGTGCCATCTGACCCCCTCTTTCCCTTTTAAGAAGTTAGAACTCCTGATTAGCGGGTGGGGTGAGGAGGTTCATGCCTGAAGTTTATTTTTAGCTAGTAAATAAATTGCCTTCTACCACTGGTCAGGGTTAAGGTCACAGACTGGAGACTGTACTGTTTCCTGAACTCTAGAAGTCTGAGGAGCCTGTTCCTTTAGTGTTCAATTGACCGGAGCATTGTTAGCTTGTGTCTCTTCTAAAATGCTGGGGGAATAGAGCAAAAAAACATTTTTAAGATTTTTTTAAGATTTATTTTTTAGAGAGAGGGGAAGAGAGGGAGAAAAAGAGGGAGAGAAACATTGATGTGAAAGAGAAACATCAAACGGTTGCCTCTTGTATGTACTCTGACCGGGGACTGAACCTGTGACCCGGGTTGTACCCTGACCCGGAATCAACCAGTGACCCTTTGCTCTGTGGGATGATGCCCAACCAACTGAGCCACGTTGGTCAGGGCGAGCAGGATAGTTTTGTGGGGTTTTAGCAGGAGGGGGGTCAGCCAGGTTCAGCTCAATTTCAAAGAGTAGTTGGTCAAGGATGGTCCTTCCGTGTCTCGAAGTCCTGACTCTGCCACTCACTACCTGTGTGATCTGGGACAGGGCATTTCATTTGTCTGCATCTCACTCCGTTTGCTGTTTATTGTGCATTTGTTCAACTGCATTTAGGATTGCCCGCAGGTGGTGGGCACTGAGTTAGACCTTGGAGGTGGCAGTGGACAGGACATGCTCCCTGCCCTAAAAAGCTCAACATGTTCCTACTTTTTTAGAATCTTAAAGTATCAGACAAACCCGACTTCCTGGCAGATGAACTTGTGAAATTGAAATGTACTCATGAAAGGAAGTAATGTTTTCCTTTGTTCTGGTCTGCCCGAGGCCAGTGTGTGGAGTTGCTAATAGTTCTTTTTTGTTTTGGCTAGAGCCTCTGGGACACTAGTCCTGCAGCTTTAGCGTGAATTACCTGGAGGGCTTGCTGAAACACAGATCATTAGGGCCCTGGCTGGTGTGGCTCAGTGGACTGAACTCTGGCCTGTGATCCAAAGGGTCGCCAGTTCGATTCCCAGTCAGGGCACAAGCCCAGTAGGGGACATGGGAGAGGCAACCACACATTGATGTTTCTCTCCCTCTCTCTCTCCTTCCCCTAAAAACAAATAAATAAAATCTTAACAAAACACATTTGCATTTCTCCTAAGTTTCTGATGGAGCTGATGCTGGGGGTCGAGGGACCGCTCTAGAATCAGAGCCTGGATAAATAATAGGCCCTATCTGTTCGAATCTGGCTTTAGAGGTTGTCTGTGTGACAGAGTCGTTGTGGCTGGAGTCTGAGTCCCTGTCTCTACCACCTAAGATAAATCGCAGTGAACCATGTCGATCTGGTTTGCTCAGAGTCTGTCGAAGCAACTTAATAAGTGTTATGGTCTTTAAGATTCTTCAGGTGATGATTCAAACATTTGCATTGCATTTTATGTTTTGCACAAGACATTTACATGTTTTATTATTGAATTTGTTTAACAAAGTACACAGAGCAAATATTTTTCTCTTTTACAGCAAAGGAAACAGAGGCTGGGAGTTAAGTAATTCAAGTGAGGTGGTTCTAGGTTTGCAGACTTTGATCTTTTATTTATTTTTATTTTTTTATCCTCACCTGAGGATATGTTTATTGATTTCTAGAGAGAGAAAGGGGTAGAGAGGGGGAGAGAGAGAGGGAAAACAGAGAAGCATCCGTCAGTTGCCCCCTGTACACTCTCTGACCGGGATCAAACCCGCAGCCTTTTGGTGTATGGGACGACGCTCCAACAACTGAGCCATCCGACCAGGGCTAGGTTTGCAGACTTTTAAACTAACATCTTTCTTGGTTAATCTTTTGAGAAACATTGCCACATTCTGCCTAGCAGAGACCAGGTTCTGGGTTTTCAACAGTTGCAGGTAAGACCAACCTGTCCTTTAATTGCTGAATGAGTTGATATCCAAAGGTGGGCCTTCTTCTTTGGGGTGCCCTTATCATGTAGGGCTCACTTTGGGTCCTGCTTGATCCTGTCTGTAGCTGGCCAACCTTACTTGGATTCTTCCGAAGCATTATCAAATTCATGTTTCTTTTAGTGAGTCCTCAGGCCTCTTCTGCCCCCAGTGAACGGTCATTTGAATGTAATTCATGAAAGACTGTGGAATATGCATGCATTTTTTTCTTCTGAAATGTTGGTATAGTCCAACTTGCCTTAATGAATGCGCGGCAGCTAGAGAAAAGTGTTTTGTCTCTGGCTCTTGTTCTCTCTTCTGTAGATATGCAAAAGTTACAAGGGAGAAGGTCGAGGACCGATCTGTGACAAGCAGCCACCATGTGAAAGGCTTCACATCTGCGAACACTTCACCCGAGGGAATTGTAGTTACGCCAACTGCCACAGGTCTCACAACCTGATGGACAGGAAGGTGCTGGCGATCATGAGGGAGCATGGCCTGAGCGGGGATGTGGTGCAAAACATCCAGGACATCTGCAACCACAAGCACAGCCGGAAGAAACACGGGCGGAGAGGTGAACACTGTCTCCATTTTAATGAGTAGGATAGACGGAAATAAAGAACAAGCACAAGGAGAGAGGAGCTACCTGCAATCACTCTACCTCTTCACAGAAAAATCTCTTCATTGTCCCTTTCAGACCTTGTCCATGTTTTTTTTTTTTTTTTTACATCATTTTTACATAATCACAGCGGGGGGCAAAAGTAGGCTGACAGTTGTTTGTTTGGAAAAATAGTACAATAATTAATAAATAATAACACAAGAACAAACTGGTGCACGTTCTCACTGCTGTAACCCCACTTTGCCCATCACCATGGACTCATAGTATATATGTGATTTTGCAATTTGGCGTTCATGCTGAGCACTGTTCCCCCGACCCCAACCAGGTTTTAAACCAATGTTTATCATTTTTCTAAAAGCTACTTGATAAAGCTTTTTTTTTTTTTTTTGATGAAAAAAGTATTTTTTAGATTCAGCAGTTCACCTTTTGTCACAATTATTTTATCACTTTATATATGTCTGTATAGATGCTCACACACACACACACACACACACACACACACACACACACAAGGTTTTTGTGTGTAAAGCATTTGAGGTGTGGAGTCCTCAGGAGACTCCACACCCAAGTATATCAGGATGGGCCTCCGCACAACAAGGTTGTTCTCTACAATAAATCACAATACAGGCACCACAGGAAACAGCGTTAACATATGCAATTTAATTTCTTGTTCTCAGCACTTTCCTTTAAGAATTTGTTTGCTTTTATTTTCTAAGCTGTGGTCAAATAGAAGAGACAGTTGACGGTTTTAACCATTTTTAAGAGCGTGTGATGGCATTAAGTACATTTGTATTGTCGTGCGAGTGTCATCATCATCATCGTCATCATCTTCATCTGTCTCCCAAACTTTTTCATCTTCCCAAACAAATTCATATCCTCTCTCCCTGCTCCCCCCACCTCTCCCTGCCCCCGCTCCTGGCAACCACTTCACTTCCGGTCTCTGTGAACATGGTTACCCAGGAACCTCGTGGAAGTGGAGTCGGAGGGTATTTGTCTTTTGTTGTGACTGTCTTTCACTTAGCGTAATGTCTTCAAGGTCCATCCAGTCCTGTGATAGCATGTCAGGATTACCTTCCTTTTTAAAAAAATTTTATTAAACAGTTTTTGTATATATTAAATTAAGAAATTATTTATTGACTTTTTTTGAGAGAGAGAGAGAAAGAGAGACAGACAGACACTGATTTGTTGTTCCACTTATTTATTCATTCATTGGTTGCTTCTTGTGTGTGCCCGGACCAGGGATCGAACCCACAACCTGGACGTATCGGGATGACAGCTGCAGCCAGCTGAGCTCCCTGGCCAGGGCTAACATTTTAAACATTGGGGTAAAAATACGCTTAACGTAAAGTTAGGTACATTCAGGTTGTTGTGCAACCGCTCTCCAAACTCTTCATCTTGCAAAACCAAAACCCATGAAACAGACACTCTCCACTGCCTCCTCCGCCCAGTTCCTGTTAACCACCATTCTAGTTTGCTTCTATGAATTTGACTACTCAACTTTTTAGAAAGATTTATTTATTTATTTTTAGACAGAGGGGAAGGGAGGGAGAAAGAGAGGGAGAGAGAGGTTAACCTGTGGTTGCTTCTTGTGCGCCCCCTACTGGGGACCTGGCCTGCAGCGTAGGCATGTGCCCTGACTGGGAATCGAACCAGCGACCCTTTGGCCCACAGGTTGGCGCTCAGTCCACTGAGCCACACCGGCCAGGGCTTGACTACTCTAGGTAACTCACATGAGTGGAATCACACAGTATTTGTCTTTTTGTGACTGTCTTGTTTCACTTGGCATCGTGTCCTCCAACTTCATTTACGTTTGTAGCCTGTCTGAGAATTCCCTTCCTTGTTAAGACTGAATAATATTCCATTGTATGTATACGCCACATTTTGTTGATCCACTCATCCACCGATGGATACTCGGGCTGCTTCCACCTTTTGGCTATTGTAAATCTGTTTTGAACAGGGGTGTACAAATATCTCTTTGAGACCCTGCTTTCAATTCCTTTGTGTATATACTCAGTGGAAGTGCTGGGTCCCATGGTAATTCCATGTTTAGTTGTTTTTTTAGGAGCCTCCGTACCATTTTTCATAGTGGCTCCACCTCCTTGCCAACCCTTGTCATCTTCTGTTTTATTTATTGAATAATAGCATCGTAATGAGTGTAAAGTGAATGGTACCATTTCTTAAGCCCTTTTATATTGTTTAATGGAATGAACACTTGCATTTTTTCATGTCTTTTATGAGGTAGATATTGAAGAAATGTATTTTGTGAAGCATAGAAAGAACATAATTCTAAGATTGTGTAAGAGGTAATAAACAATTAAACCTCCTTACACTTGAGAAATGCTTTATAGTTTACAAGGCAAAGACTTGCACCTACAACATGTCCTCATGGTCCCTCACAGCCAAATCATGAAGAAAGGCAGGAGCATTATTGCCCTCGCTTAACGGATGGGGAAGGCGAGTCTTGGAAATTTTAAGTGACTTTTATTACGAGCAGGCTTCAATCATTTTTAGAAGAATGAGGGGTAATACTGTGAATAAGTAAATGTAATGTTTTCAAGGCCCCCCACCGTTAGACAGCAGGAGAGTACAAGTGTTCCGATTCCGCATCTGATGTTTTCAGCCCCTCGGTGCTTTCTCAGCAGGGGGACCATCCGGAGGAAGGGCTTTTGGTGGAGTTTCCCAATATGAATTTATCTACTCAATTTACTTTTTAAAATATCGTTTTGCATTAGTTTCAGGTGTATAGCATAGTAATCAGGCAATCATACACTTTACGAAGTGATGCCCCCGATATTCCCAGTATCCACCTGGTACCATACACAGTTACTATAGTATTATTGACCGCATTCCTTCCCTTTTCTGGACTGTATATCCCGTGACTGTTTTGCACTGTCAACCTGTACTTCCAATTCCTTCCACCTTTCTTTTTCCCCCTCTTTTTTGATTTAATCTTTATTGTATTTTTTTTTCTATTACCATTTAGTCCCCTTATGCCCCCTGTACTCAGCAATCACCACACTGTTGTCCACGTCCATGAGGCCTTTTTCCCTTTTGTTCAGTCCCTCCGCCCCCCCACCACTCCTCTAGACTAGCTGTCTTCCTTCACCCTTTTCGCCCAGTTCCCCACCCGCCCTTGCTCTCTGGCAACCATCAGTGTATTCTCTGTATCTGTGCCAGTAAGCGTTTATTGTACGTGAGAGAGATCTTTATTATCACTCTAGTTAATCTACTTAATTAACTATTTTGTTGACAGGAGGAAGATGTTTGCTTTTACTACGTTTCTGCTGCCCTCTGGGTTTGGAAGAGAGCACCGAGAACTCTTCCCCTCCTTTCCCCACACACACCAGCCCAACTCGTACACCCCACGCAGACACGCTCGGCGCACACGGCATGCACCACCCATGCACACCTCACACACACTCACAAACACATGCGTGTCACACAGTCCTCCTGAGTCAGGTTTCTAGAGGGAGGCCACTTTTTTTGCTTTTGCTCTCTTAAGTTTCGGCATGTGGGTGGGGACGAGGGCTAGTTGAAGAACTTAGGGAAATTTTCTAGTTGAAATGAAATTTGACCTTTACACTCATTTCATTTTTTTTTTTGTTTTAAGTTTTGTGAATTCTTGTGAGCTACACCAGTCTCGCAATATGGGCAAAATGTAGATGATTTTTGGAAAAACCCTGCTTCATTTGCACTGATCTGTCTTCACCACAGCGGTGGTGGGCAGCCCCACCTGAGTCTGGGGGCTTTGGGGTTACATCTGAGTCCCAGGAGGAAAGCTGAGAAGAGCCAGCCAGGGCCAGCTGTTTCCTGCTGCGCTGACACCATGGCAGGATTCCTTCCTCTTCAGCATTTTCACACATTATATGTAGCAGGACGAGTCATTTAACAGCAAACCTGGAAAAGCTGGCGAGGACCAGTGGTAAGAACTTAGTCAAGTTAACACCGTTTTCGTTGTTCTTGTCTCTCGCCAGCTCCTCCCTCCCAGCATCGAGACGCAGCCCGCCGGGGCAGAGGCAACACGGCCTATAGAGGTAGAAGCAAGAGTAGAGATCGATTCTTCCAGGGCAGTCATGAATTTCTTCCACCTGTCTCGGCTTCGACGGAGAGATGTGGCACACCTAGTCCA
Organism: Macrotus californicus; assembly: GCA_007922815.1. Lineage (NCBI taxonomy): Eukaryota > Metazoa > Chordata > Mammalia > Chiroptera > Phyllostomidae > Macrotus > Macrotus californicus. Next base: position 7,505 of record VMDR010006387.1, on the reverse strand, counting down.
GATCAAATCGGCCGAAGGTCTCCCCTGGACAATGGGCCTATCGAGGATCTCACCTTCAAGTTCACACATTTGGGAAGTCAAGATGGCTCTCGGCCTTCCTCTGCCTCTTCTAAGGCCGCCAGCCTTGGAGGAGCCGGGCAAGCAGGAGGAAGCCAGAGGTTTTTGGAGAATGGCAGTCTGGAGGGCCTCTTATATGGCAACCACGGCAGTGCTCAGCCCACTTCAGATTTCCCATCAGCCCCCAGCTGGAAGGGCCCCACATCCTGGCTGAACGACCAGGACATCAGCGATGAAACCGTAACCACCAGTAAGAGTACAGGCATGCATTCCTCGGGCCGTGTGAATATCGAGGGCAGAAGTGGGAATGTAGATGTCCAGCATTTCCCGCTTTTTAATAGTAATTTTGATGAAATGGCCGCAGATATCACTTCCACGGGTTCTTTAAGTTACAGAACCGCCACAGGCAGACAGAGAGAGAAATCGTTACCTAGGAATCAGGAAAGTGGGGCTGCTCACCCTCATCTCAACACCCTCATGCCAGATGACGGTAAACTCAGAGAGAAGGTGTTTTGGGCTGGTGAACCAGCCCATATCACACCGAATGGCCCTAGTAAAGTTGCCTATGAGACTACTGGTTTTGGCTTAACATCGGCCGCCAGGGTGGATAAAGATGTGTTACACACGGCAAGCAAGAGTCTGAGAAACCAGGTCCTGCCCACCCTTGGGGAGACCACTGGCCCCACCCAAGTCGGCACTCTACCCAAGGTACCGCCCTTGACACCTTCCTCAAGCAGAACTACAGCCTGTGAGGCCTATGGCCAGAACTCTGCTCAAGTCTCTGTCACCTCTGCCAGTGAGCCTGCAAGGAGGACCGCAGGCCGTGCTCTGAGTAAGTCACTGAAGGACAGTGGGGGCCCTTACCTTCTGTCTGCAGCAGGACAGCTGTGGCTGGTGGTTTCTCTCTGGATGTCCCCCAGCAGTTATTAAAGTGCATCAGGTTTTCGAGGGTTTGGGGTAAGTAAGGGGTGGTGCTGGTTAGGAGACTGACACAGGAGATGGAAGGACCAACCAGTTCGGGAGTCTAGAATTAACTGCTGCATTTCTTGAGAACAGGAATAGTTTGACTGAGGTTTAAGGAATCAGCGTAAGTCTCTTAGACCCTGATGTTTGTGTTTGCTTTTCTGGAAGGCTTTGTGGTGAGCGACCCATCAGTTGGGTTTTCCTTGACCTGGCCCTGGTGTCAGATACTCTTTCCCACTGTGAGATCAGGGACCTTGGGTTTGGGTTTAAACATTCAGCATACATGCATCCTCTTTTTTGTTTTACAGATTCCCCGTCCCACATCGCGAGTCCCGTGGATCATCACAGCTCAAAGGAAATTTGTCTTGACCATCTGAATAAGGGCTGTCAACTTAGTGAGTAACTTAAGGTCTTTCTTTCTTTTTTTTTTTTTCTGTTTGAATTTTTATTTTATAAATACGATCTTTCTTGATGCAGAAACTGTTAATAGTAATAGGGCTAACGTTTACTGAGCATTTGCTATAGGTCAGGCACGATGCTAAGAACCTTACGTGCAGCTTCAAACGTTACATCATCAGCCCGAGAAGTAGGTTGTCACTAACCCGTTTTACAGATGTGGAAACTGGAGATATGAAGACCTTACATATACAAGTAGCCAGTTGGGATATGTGATCCTAAACTGTCCAGCCTGCCTGTGTTCTTCATCTTCACCAGTGCAGGATGTTACACTTTGTTCTTTCGCAGTTAAGTTTTAGCTGAACTATTATGCTTAAGCAGGGACCCGTCTTTCATGTACTGAAGGCAAGCAAACAACACATTTAAAAAACAAAGGAATCCTAGCAGAGATATTTCCAAGTTCATATCCTGTCATTATTTAGGCATCTTCTGGGCCCTGTGTACTGAAGAGACTTGTGCTCCACATGGCCAGTGATCTGTGTGTCATCCTGGTTGAAGAACCACACCTGGTCACTGTCCCCTCCCAGCAGGCTCCCTGTAGAAATGATTCCCATGGGACTGTGCTTGGAACAAATTCCTGTCTTCTCACTTTTATGTCATTGCCTCACCTTTTACCTCTGTCCCAGGCTTGGTTGGACATGATGTCTGATTTCAATTGCCTGATCACTTAGTGGTTTTAGACTCACTTGCCTTGTGTCTGAAAAGGAGGATTCTGCCCTATGCTCGCTCTCTCTCTCTCTCTCTCTCTCTCTCTCTCTCTTTCTGTTGATTATGCTATTACAGTTGTCCCAATTTTTCCACCTTTACCCACCTCCACCCAGCAGCCCCCACTCCCTCTGGCAGTCCCCCTTCCTTTGTTCATGTGTCGTGCATATAAGTTCGTTGGCTACTCCATTTCCTATACTTGCTCTTAAAATCCCCCTGTCTATTCTGTACCTACCACTTTGTACTTAATCCCTTCACTCCCCGCACCCCCCCTTCCCCCAGACTGCCCCTCCCACCAGCCACCATCCCAATGTTCTCCATACCTGGAATTCAGTTTCTGTCCTGTCTGTTTGCTTAGTTTGTTTTTTAGATTCAGTTGTTGGTAGTTATGTATCTTTGCCATTTTCATGTCCAAAGTTTTTATCTTTTTCTTAAATAAGTCTCTTTAATGTTTTAAATAATAATGGTTTGGTGATGATGAATTCCTTTAGCTTTACCTTGTCTGGGAAGCACTTTATCTGCCCCTTGATTCTAAATGATAGCTTGGCTGGATAGAGTAATCTTGGTTGTAGGTCCTTGCCTTTCATCTCTTTGAATACTTCTTGCCAGCCCCTTCTTGCCTGTGAGGTTTCTTTTGAGAAATCAGCTGACAGTCTTATGGGAACTCCTTTGTAGGTAACTCTCTCCTTTTCTCTTGCTGCTTTTAGAATTCTCTCTTTATCTTTAACCTCTGGCATTTTAATTATGATGTGTCTGGGTGTGGTCCTCTTTACGTCCATCTTGTTTGGGATGCTTTGTGCTTCCTGGATTTGTATGTCTATTTTATTTCCTTCACCAAATTAGGGAAGTTTTCCTTTATTATTTTTTTCAAATAGGTTTCCAATTCCTCACTCTTTCTCTTCTCGTTCTGGCACCCCTGTGAGGCGAATGTTGGAATGTTTGAAGTTGTCCCAGAGGCTCCTTACACTATCCTCGATTTTTTTGGATTCTTTTTTCTTCTTGCTCCACTGATTGGATGTCTTCCTTACATTCCAAATCATTGATTTGATCCTTGACTTCTTCCGCTCCGTTGTTGATGCCCTGTAAATTGTTCTTTATTTCAATTAGTGAATCCTTCATTTCTGCCTAGGTCTTTTTTATGCTGTCGAAGTACCCCGCTGAGTTCCTCGAGCATCCTTATAGACAATGTTTTGGACTCTGCATCTGATAGATTACTTATCTCCATTTCATTTAGCTCTTTTCTCTGGAGTTTGGATCTGTTCTTTCACTTGGGCCGTGTTTCTTTGTCTCCTCATTTTGGCCGCCTCCCTGTGTTTGTTTCTGTGTATTAGGTAGAGCTGCTTTGACTTCGTGTCTTGGTAGTGAGGTCTAATATAGTGGGTGTCCTGTAGGGTCCAGTGGCACAGCTTCCCCTGTCACCCAAGCTGGGGACTCAAGGAACTCTCTCCTTGTAGGCTGAGTCCACCCTCCTCTTGTAGATGAGTCTTGATGGCTGTCAGCAGGTCAATGGGATGGATTTACCTTGGCCAGTTAGCTGGCAGGACTGGCCGTGACCCCTGACCAGCAACCACCCCACTCCGTGGCTTGTGGAGGTGGTTGGGTGGTCCTCCGAAGTGGTCTTATTACTGTCCCCTGGGTGCACAGACTCTGGGGTTTCCCAGGTGATGCAGGCCAAGGTCAGCCTGCACCTGTGGTCTATCTAGGCCCCTTGGCGTAAGCTGTAAAGTCATCTGCAGGTGGCTGCTGCTAGTGCTGGGCCTGGGGCCACTCAGCGAGAGGTACGGGACTGGGCCCAACTGTTCTTGTGTGAGCGGATTTTAGGAAGGTCTGAAGTCTGCACCTAGCCCAGCCCTTCATATGGAAAAGCCACTGTTACCTTGGTGGATGGGAGGGTTGCTGGGGTGGGCCTGTAAGTTGGATGGGGTGCCTCTACCCTTCTGCGCCTCCATCCCCTCCGCCCCTCCTACCTGTCTGGATGAATGTGGTTTCTTTAATTCCGTAGTTGTCAGACTTCCACATAGCTCGATTTTTCTGACAGTTCTGAATGACGGTGGTTCTGTGTTTTAGTTGTGATTTTGCTGTGGCCGTGTGAGGAGATGAACCTTCCTTCCCCTGGGTTCTTCGTAGTGAGGAAATTTCTTAATACCGGGCAGCTTGGTGGCTTTTGTTTTGTTTCTGTGTTCTATGAGGGGGTTCTGAAGTTTGCTCAGCAGCAGCGGGCCCTGCTTGGGCCCCTACTCCACAGGGAATCGGCCGTGACATTCCAGCCCCATCATCAAAGTCAAGAGCCTTTAGCTTAAAATTTTGCTTTTCTTTTTAATTGTGGTAAAATACATATAACATAGCTTTTCCCCGTCTTATTGTTAAGTATATAGTTCAGTAGTGTGAATTGTGCTCCTGTTGTGTGACCGCTCTCTGGAAGCCCTCGTCGTGAAAACCGGAAACTGTACCCATTAAACCAGAGCCCCTCATTTCCTCACTTCCCCCTTTCCAGTGCCTGACAGCTGTCACTGTAGTTTCTGCTTCTCTTGGATGTGACTGGTCTATGTCCCTCGTGAGTGGGATCACACAGTATTTGTTTTTCTGTGAACCTCACCTGTGAATTATCTCACCTAGCTTAACATTCTCAGGGGTCATCCATGTAGTGGCATGGGTCACTGTTTCTTCTTAAGGTCGAATAATACTCTACTGCATGTACATATCACATTCATCCATTGATGGACACTTAGGGTGCTGCCCCCTTTTGGCCATTGTGAGTAATGCTGCTCTGAACACGGGTGTGCAAGTATCTGTTTGAGGCCTGGTTTTTAATTCTTTTGGATATGTACCCAGAGGTGGGAATGCTGGGTCACGTGGCAATTCTATGCTTAATTTTTTTGAGGAGCTGCCACGCTATTTTCCACTGCGGCTACAGCGTGTTATATTTTTACCAGCAGTGCATAAGGCTCTCAGATTCTCTACACCCTCAGCAACGCTTGTTGTTTCTGTTTTTTGTTCTTTTTACATATAGCAGCCATTCTGGTGTGGACTATAATGAGGGAATGGTTATACACTTTCCAATCAGCCAATCTCAGCCGTTGCCACTCTGTGGGTTTCCCTTTGACGTCTACACCTGTCTCTTCTGGTTTAAAGATAGTCACACAGCTTTTGGCCATTGCAAAATGTCCAAACAGCATGACATTTAAACGTAACCTAATGAGCATCACGAAAAACGGAACTGTTTTCTGTATTCCTCTCTTATGGGCCTATCGCATTAGTTCATTAAGCAGCACACATTGGTTGAATGTCCGTCTTTTGCCTGCCCAGCTGGGTGCCGGTCATGGTCATACAAGGGAGATAACAAGCAAAGTGGTGATGTAAGTGGCCCTTCAGTGAGTTTGTAACTACAGTAGGACGTCAGGAACATCCTCCCGTGAGAAAACTGAATAAAATGAGTAAACACACAAATAAAAATGCACAAACTGGGTACTGAGTGCTGGCTGAGGGAAGGCGGAATACAAATCAGATCAGAGGACAGAGAGGCGAGTGAGCGAATCTTTCTGGACAAGATGAATTGGAGGCCAGGGTTTCGAGGAAGGACAAGCAGTGGCCTGCGTTGGGGAGCGTTTTGTCCCCATATGCCCACTCAGGAGGTGCAGGAGGGGTACCTGTAAATTTAATGTGACATCAGATTTTCGTGTGAGTAAAGTGACTTTTTGGGGAGTGGGGAGTTTCTGTTTCCTGATGAGTCTCTGTGGGTAGTAAAGGCACCTGGAAATGTGGATATGGGGCATTGCGGGTGGCAGCTAGCATGCGCGAAGGTGTAGGCAGAACGTGCCCTGCATGCAGGTCTGGCCAGGTGGGAAGGCAGGCCTTGACGGGAAGGTGAGCAAGGAACTTGGTTGAAGTGGTGAGAACCCCGACTCCACCCACCCTCAGACCTCTTCTTTGTCTTCGTAGAAGGCTGCAACAAACTTCACTTCCACCTGCCCTACCGGTGGCAGATGTCAACTGCAAACACCTGGATGGACCTCCAGCCCATGGAGAATATCGAGAAGGCCTATTGTGACCCCAAAATCAGCGTGTAAGTTGGTGGCAGTGCTGTGGCTTGTGAGATCCACACCATCATCAAAGGAAAGCATGGCGCTAGGCTTTTGGGAAGAAGAAAAGCATTTTCCTTCAGAATCCCGTTCAAGTTGTGCAAGTTTGAGATAAAAACGGCAAACGCCTCCTGAGTTAATGAAAACGAAACAAAAAAAAGCGGGGTCGATGGGAAGTCACGTAGAGCGTGGGTAATCCTGGGGATTCTGAGAATATTTGCTGACGCACGCCAGGTGAACAGTGACATGATAATGCATTTAGTTAATATTTGTTTATCTGCACGACACGATGGGTATGCAGGGGTCGGTTTATATTCCTATCAGCTCACGATACGACTATTAAAGGTCCAAAACGACTACCTCAGAGAAGAGCCTTTGGCTTTACTGCCGTAGTTTTAGCACATGATTTGGACAATTCCATATAGTTCTAGTGCGGACTTTTGTTGTGTACTTGAGGGTTTTGTCACTCCCTTTATGTTTGCTGTTTTCTCTCTGGTAGAGGTATCTAGAGGCTACCTGATATTTCTGTTTCTATCGGGGCCGAAATGAGTGATACCTCATCTGACCACAGTTACACAGTGTTTCCTAGTTGAGTAAGGAAAATAACATGTGTTTCATCATCTGCAAGTTCAGTGAGTTTTTGGTGGAGATTCTATTGCTGCCTTTTGCCACTAGAGGGTGGCATCGGCTATTATCTTGTTTGTAATGATTTTTTTCCCCCCTAGGTACATCTGAAGCCAACTTCTTAACCTAAGCACTGTGTACTTGAGGGGAGATAATGACTTGTTTTTTTGGAGGGGGTACTTTAGCAGCACTTCTGGCCTTTACTTACTAGATGTCAGTTGCGATGACCAAAATGTGTTCAGACATTGCCAATGTCCTCAGGGGACAGAAACCATTCCTGGTTGAGAACCGCTGATCAAGGAGTGCTTCGTGGGGCAATAATTCCCAGCCTTTTTGGTCTCAGGGCTCCTCTGCAGGCTGAAAATGTATTGAGGATCCCAGGAGCTTCTGTTCATGTGGATTATAGCCATCTTATTTATCATAATACAAACAAAAACTGAGAAAAATGAAATAACGTTTCATTTAAAAATATGTTCACTCCATGCTAATATAAGTAACATTTTATATAACTATATTTGTATAATTATAGAGGAATATGTACATAGGTATACTTGTAGATATGTATAACTAAAAAATAACTCTTACAAAACAAAAATTTCAGTGAGAAGAATGGCATTGTTT
>VMDR010006386.1:0-45797 GCA_007922815.1 Macrotus californicus | reverse complement strand
AGTGGTGGGGGGAAAATACAGACAACTGTAATTGAACAACAATAAAGTAATAAAATCTTAAAAAAAAAAGAAGCAGTTTAGGCTCTTTTAACCCTTACAAAGATCCTTGGCTGAGTCCCCAGTCTTCTATTCCACAGGACAGGCAGATGTATTTTTTCCTGAAAACAAAAAGTCTCATTACAGAAATCTCTTGGCAAGGGTCCCCTGGACCTGAGATGACTGGCTTCTCTCAGGACCCTGTTTTGAATTAGCTGCAAAATGATCTCTCATCACCATCCCCATTGTTAACCCTTTCTAGGATGATTATATGCTTGTGTCATGAAATTATTAAGTCAACTGAATTTTGGAGAAAATTTGTTAAATATGACTATTTTTAGTAATGATCAATTCCTAATTGATCTGTAGTCTCTGGTAGTAATTAGATTCTAGGAACTAGTCCCTTGAGGCCTTACACCACCCATCTTCTAATTCTGCATGGCCCGAAGGCATAAATTCATTACATCCATAAATGTTAGTACATTGTTAGTGTAATTATGAAGGGCATGCTAAAACACTGCCATATGTACTAACACTTGTAAATAGCCTGCACCTAAAAGTGGCAGTTATATTGAGATTTGATTGTCACCCAACATTCAGGACTGAGCACTTACCTTCTTGAGTGCCTGAGCTCATGGCTGGTTGTGACTAGTAGAAACCGAATTATGTTTGTATTTTTGGGTCCATGCCTGAGCTTGGAGTCACTGTATTGATTCTTTGATGTTCAGAACTTTATGAGCTGGATAAAAACTTTGTGGGCACATATTTCAGTATCTTCATCTTGTAAACCAGGCGATTGAGTACATAAGCGACTTCCACGTAGGTTTTAAGTCCCAGGAATTAGAAGTTAAGCTGAAGCTAGGATCTTGGGTCCATTTTTTTTTTAAGTCACACAGCTCAACTTAAACACCTGGGCAGAGTTGCTCTCCCTCCTGTAGCCACCTGTTTAAGCTACACATTTTTCTAACATGGTGTTTCTTTCACCAATTACAATTTTTTTTCCGTTTCTGTTTGCCTTTTCTAGTTGGCTTTGAGCCCCTTAGGGTAGCGACTTTGTCTTATTCTTTCCTGAGTTCCTCGGGCTCAATGCCAGGCCTAGAAGTCTCCCATTAGATACGATTAGAATGAATGAACAGACAAATGGATACACCATGCCAAATTCATCAGTAATCTTTGCATTCATATTTAGCTGCCATACATTCTTTATACTCAGATCTGTTTCTAGGCTGCAGTGTGGAGCTGGGGATTAGGCCTTCCTCTCTTGGGACCTTGTACCTGGGTGCTCCAGCTGGCGCCCCCAATTGTTCATCTGTGTAGGGTGATTTTTTTTTACTCCAGGGTCCTTGCTGACGCCTGCCTAGATTTCATCCTTTCACAGACAAGAGGACTAAACGGGCTTCATGTCTCTGGTTCTTGTGCCAATGCTGGAGCTGGATGCAGAGGGCAGGCAGGTGGAACTGACAATTTGATTCCATAGGAAGCTGAAACAGACTGATACTTGTATACTATTTCAGACCATAGGTGCAATAGTCAGAGACTCACCTACTTTTGGCTTTAGCAACATCTGGGGCTAATGGGCACTATTGTAGATTTGTCACCTGGATATTTTAGTAGAGCAATGATAATTATCTCCTTCTTGCTGCCTCACATCCGGCCCCTCCTCACAGCCTGTCAAAAAACACCTTGCACAACTGTTCTCTTTTTACAAATGCACTTGGGGCAACTCTTTGCATGAGTCAGCTCTACTGAGTGGTGTCATCACTTAAGTGGATGTGGCCTTAGGACTGTCATCTGGGGTCTGGGGACGGGGGTGGGGACCTGGAGTGTGGTGACCCTGATGAGGGCTTTACCAGGGGTGTGTGAACACAAAACAGGCCCACATTCCTGGAAGTCTGGCATCATCCCCAGTTTTTGATCCCCACCTTATCTTTGACACCAAAATTCTTGCATTTAAAATTGGGTCAAGGTAAATGTAGGTGATGGTGTTGGTGATACAAATATTAAGATGCACTAATATAAGAATTGGGAGGATCAGAATCAACATTTAACCCCAGCCAGCCTGGGTTAGACCTCAGTTAAGTATTTAATACATGGGTGGAAAAACACTTGCCTTATTTGGGACTGGCATCTTTGAAGGTGAATAAAGTTTGTCAGGGTTTTTTTTTTCTTCCATTTTTTAATATCATATCTTCTTAAAGATCACAGTTTGGAAGAGATGAGGGTGAAGGTGCATGAGATGGGTATTCTCACACTTTGTAGGAACATTAACATGTAGGGGTCTTCTGAAGCTAGGGGCTTTTCCTTGCCCCTCAAACAGAGAATTGCCTTAGGACCAGGACTGTGTCTCCCCATTAGCTCTGGAGGCTCCAGAGGGTAGGGTCTCTCTGAGGTTAGCTGTGCCCATCTCCAAACTGGGGGTCCTGATGGTAAGGGGTGGATCATCAGACCAGATGAATCTTCCAACATCAGAGAAAGCTATGGCCATTCAGGCTTTAGACTAAGGACCCTGTGATGCACAGAAATGGTAGAGGTGCATTACCAAAGAGCAAAATTGTTACTTCCCTCTGTTTCTGTGGCCAGCACAAACTGTGGGTCAAGTGCAGGTAGTAGGCAAAGGGCAAGGGGGCAGGCATGGTCCCAGCACCCAGAGCCACCTGCACTGGCTCTGTAGGAGGGCCAGCGGTGTGTGTGTACTTTGTATGCATGTTCATGTGGTTTTATATGTGTCTGCACATGTGTCTGTGGTGTTTGCCCTGGAGGGCATGCATCTGTGTTTATTTATAGCATATATGTGGCATGTGGCATGAAGGGTGGAATCTGCAAACCTTGTACATGTGTGAGGCTCTGGAGGGTAAGGAGGAGGAGGTGCCCCATTCCAGGAGGACAAAGTCGGGGCAGAGAGGTGAGTTTGGGCTGGGTGAACTCTGTGGTGCAGCCCATGTGGAGTCTGACTATGGCCTGAAGCATGGTCAGTCACCATTTGGATCCGATTCAGTCTCTGTGGTGTTAAAGGCTCAGGCGGGGCTGCTTTGTATCTGGGGCACAGAGTTCATGCGAGTTCCAGGTCCACCCACAGAAGCCCTATAAATGGGAGCCTGGGCTTCAGTGGTGGCTTCCTCCCTGGTTTTGGGAAGCAGCCGCTCTGTCGTGCTCCTGCCTTCTGGCCAGCCCCAGCCTAACACCTGCAGCCAAGCATCTTTCAGTAAGGCCTCTTAGGTCCTGGGTTGGCTCTAGTTTGGAATTTTCTTTAACCAGCAAACCAGTCCAATTGAATCCAGAAATCCCCTATTGAAGGTCACTGTGTGCCAGGTCCCATGCAGACTTGAGATGAGGGCAGAGAATGACAGGCCCTGCTCTCTGGGGGCTCCCTGTGGCAGCCCCATGGGAAGACGGCCATGTTGATAACACATTGCATCCATGGGGTCACCTCCAAGGGATAGTATGTGTGAATAGGTGCATTGGGGACACAAAAGAGGTGAGCATAGCTCAGGCTGTCTGTAGAAGCTAGCCTGTCGGGAGAGCCCCACCGAAGTTGTGACACTCAGGCCAATACATGAAGGTGCTCTCCTGGCAGACAAATGGGGAAAAGACCATTCCCAGCATTCTCAATTTATTCTAAGAATCTTTAGAGCTATCAGTCACTGCCTATTGGGTGAGCCTTCATTCCTTCTCTCCTCAAATCCTACACTCCCTGCCCTACACTACTCTTGGCCTGTGACATTAGACCTCAACTTGGGCTTCTTTTAGGATATAGAGCTTCAGCTGGGAACTCCCTTGTCTCCCAATCATCAAACCAACCAGCCTGCCTGCCTTCTCACCTGCCCTCCTTATCCTTCCTCCTGTTGCATGGAGCTGGTGACCTTCCTGTCCCATGGAGGTCTGTCCCTGCACATGGGCCCTTCCATTCATACACACTCATTAATGCCTGCTGTGTACCAGCTACTGCTCTGATGGATACAACCATAAACAAGATGAACAAATTCATGCTTTTCTAGAGCTCATATTCTAGTGGGAAAAGTCAGGCAATAAACATGCAAAGAAAGTATTATTTCAGATAAGTCTAAGAAGCAAATAAACTCAGTACATAATTGTGACGACGATGATGGTGATGATGATGATGATGATGATGTGTGTATAGTTGGGAGGCCATGGAAGACTTTTTTTGAAGAATTAGCATGTGAACTGAGATCTAAATAGTGAGGCAGCCAGACCTATTTTTTTAAATACTCCAGCCCTCTGTTGCTTTCCCCCTCTCTCTCTACTCACAGTCTTCTCCTCTTTACTGTATCATTTCTGAGCGTTGCTTTTCCTAAGGGAAAAAACAAGCAACAAATGTTTCCTAGACTCCTAGTTTCCCTCCAGCTATTACCCCATTCCTCTGGTTATGTTTGCAGCCAAGCATCTTGAAAGAACAGTCCACACAGACTGACCTTGCCTTGGCCCCTTCCTTTTCCTCCTCAGTCCCTTAGCCCCCATTCTATTCTGGCTTCTGTGCCTTCATGCAGACTCCTCGTGTCAAGGGCACACAATGAAGAGAGATCTTCACTGTGTGTTGACTCACCCATTCTTCTTGCCTTCTTGGACTCCACTTTTCTCTAGTCTCTCCATACCCTAGCCTCATTCACTGGATGTTCCATCAGCGGGCCCCAGGCTCCTCTTCCACTGTCCAGCCTGAGATCCTGCAGGGTCCCCGCTCAGATGGGGTGCTTCTATTCTTCTTGAGTGATCTCTGCCACTCCCATGTGTAAGAACCTTCTATGTGTTGATTACTCTCAAGTTTATATATCTGGCCCCAATATCACTGAACTCTGGATTTATATATCCAAATATCTTCTAGTCTTCAGTATCTTTGTAAATGCTCCACTAGTCACAAACCTGGAGGTATTTCTGCATTTTTACCTCTCCTTCACTCCACATTGAACTTACCTGTTAATTTTTCCCATAAAACACTTCTCAAATTTATTGTCTTATGTCTCTACTTCTGCCATTTGTTATTTTTACCCATAACTACACAGCAATATATCCTTTCTTGCTTAATCTAGTGTCCATCCTTTATCCACTTTGCACAAGGAATCATCTTTTAAAACCTTGAATCAAATCATATGTCTTTTCTCTGCTTAAAACTTTTCAGGGTATTCTCACTGTACTTTGAATAAAACCCTAACATTATATACATGTTCATGGCCTGGTGGGATACACGGTCAGAGAGGTGCATGTTTATTCACATATACAAGCATATACATGAGTGTGTACATATTTACCTTGGCCTGATATCCCCACACCAGTGATAACCTTATTGTTAGGGGTCTGGGACCCAGCAGTGTCTTGCATAGTCAATTGCGAGGATAGAGCTTCTCCTGTAATTGGTGTTCAAAAATATTTGTTAAATGATAGGTTAATGAAGGAAACTTATTCAATACCTGACTGAGCTCTACAGAATGGAAGATTATAAATGGTAGCATCAACTTCGAAGGTAATATGGAGAAAATCTATTTTAAGTATAATAGAGACTCTGGAGCCAGATGCCTGATTTTGAAGCTCAGGTTTCTCAATGATCTGCGAGACCATAAGTATAAGTTACTTAACTTCTTTGAGCCTTAGTTTCTTGTCTATAAAACTGATAATAAGATGACCTACTTCTTTTGGTTATTTAAAAAATCATAATGGTTACTGTACGTAAGGTACTCAGAAAATATCTACCACATACTATTTGCCATTATTGTTATTATCACTGCTACTCTACCTGGTGCAAGAATGACTCCGTAACATTCCTGGCAGGTAGTTTTGCAACAATTCTTGTGATGGGGAATGCTCTCCTTGAAATCTTGAGCTACCTCTAACAAAATTCCAAATTATTTATTGTAGGATTGGCCTCCTTTATTAGCATGTAACTATGTTAATAGTAACTCATGCTAATGTAATTAAAGCATGATTCTGGGACTCAATTCTAATGTGTGTGGGGGATTCTCCCACACTTACAACAAGCAATTCTCAGACAGCAGCTGGGTGTCCTAACAACTCTATTCTGCCACTATCTACCTGGAAATAGCATCAGATGGCACGGGTAAGGGTTCAGTCCCACAAGCTTGTCTCTATGTTCCCACACACATTTCAAATGCTAGTCTCTAGTTCAGGGCGTTATCAATATCTTTGACCAACTGGCTATAAATCAGAGGTTCTACAATCCCCTATTTGGATTTGGTTAATTGCTTCAGTGGCTCATAGAACTCAGAGAAATATTTTGCTTACTAAATTTACCAGTTTATTATGAAAAGATATATGGCAACTCAGGAACATCCAGATGGAAGAGATACATAGGGCAAGGTATGAGAAAAGTATGCAGAGCTTCCATGCCCTCTTTGAGCACACCGTTCTTACCCAGTCTCCATGTGTTCAACCTAGGAGCTCTCTGAACCCTATTGTTTTGGGTTTTTATGGAGGTCTCATTACATAGGCATGATTGATTAAATCATTGGCCTTTGGTGATTGATTCAACCTATAGCCCCTCTTTCCTCCCTGGAGGTCAAGGGGTGGGACTGAAAGTTTAAACACTCTAATCATGTGGTTGGTTGCTCTGGCAACCTGCCCCATACTTAGTTGTGGTGGAAAAGTACATTAACATAACAAAAGACACCTTTGTGGCTTTCATCACTTAGGAAGTTCCAAGGGTTTTAAGAGCTCTGTGCTCTTAGGACAAAGACGAAATACATGCTTCTTATTATTGTTACAGAAAAGTCAGGGGGAGTGAACAATATACTATTACTGAATGGACCCCCCTTTTCTGCTCCGGGGTCCCATCCATCCCCCTTCTAGGTTTGCCTTGTCCGCTGCCAGGGAAAGACTTCTCTCAATGTCAGAAATTGGTGAAAATGAAAGGAATTATTTATTCAAAGAGTTATACAGACTTAGAGTAATGACCTAATGTCTTCATTAAAATACTAAAGTCCTTTAGAATGCCCACAGACGCACAAAGCCCCTCCTTCTCCCTCTGCCCAGTCCAGTGTACTGTATCTCAGGAAAAGAAGTACAAGTCCATGGCTCAGGTAGCCACTTGGTTCCCGGCACCATCTGCTGTGTCGCCGCTGTGATCTCCAGTTAATCCAAAACCATGTGGCACCTTCTCATGGCACACCAGCAAGAGTCCTTTCACCCCTTTTCTTCCCAGCAAGGTCTCTCCTACTTCCTGAGCCGTGTGGCAAAAGGGAGGACCCCAAAGCCTTGTGGTCCCCCCTTACTCCGAAGTCGAAGTTGTGTGGGCTCCAACCTTCCTTTTTGTCTTGTGCAGGTGCTGTAACCTGTGGGGAGTTGTCTCCCAGTTCCCTCCTGGGTTAAAGTCCCTCCCATCTCCCGGGATCAAAGCAAGGCCACAGCTATTTACCTATCCATGAAACCAGTTAAAAGTTATAGATATGTTAAATGACTATGCCTGAGGTTAGTTGCAAAACTGTTGCTATGCAAAACAGCTCTCAGTGGCCCTACTTCATGTGTCCCATTCCCCAGTTCAGATTTATGGGGATGAGGACACCCTATATTTTTAATATTTCATGGACACCCTGAGTACTGGACCCCATTACAAATCCCTACTTGGGGGTCCCTGGCTGCACCCTGTATCATTATTAATCACAATATCACAGAATAATCTTAACAATATCTCATAGTGTAACTGAACAAAACAGGTTTGGCTGCCTGTTGCCACAAAAGTCAAACTCATGAGGCAGATGCTGGTGTAAAAGGAAAGAGGTTTTATTCAGGTGCTGTGCAATTTGGGAGAACGATGGACTCCCATCTCAAAGCTCATGTCCTCTTTCTGTCATGGAAAAAGTCCAACTGTCCTCAGCAAGACCAAGACAAAAGCCAGTGGCCAGAGTTCCTGCTCCACTTTAAAGTCCAGTCCTTTGGAGCCCATAGGGAGCGCTAAGCAGTCTTAGTCCCCATCCAGGTAGCTAAGCTTGTTCTAGCTGCTATTCATTTCAGGTTTCCTCCTGGAGCCTGTGTGTGGAGCCTGCATGGCCCTGGGCCATGCAGATGCTAGGACCACAAGGTCATATACTCCTGGGAGAGAGCACACGAATGCACTGGTGAGTGTGTCACCAGGTGGGCAAGAGAGAAAGAAACTCCCTACTGGAAGCCAGGTGATATATGGCTGATAAGATCACGTGGCCCAAGGAGAGAATAGGCAAATGCGAGTGGAGGTCATGAGACAGTGAACCTCTTTGTGCCCCTGGGATTATATTTGGGTGTGGGATGGATCAGGTGCTTTCTCAAAATGACCAATCAACTTCCCAAACTTTCACATGCTTCAGGTGGGTCTACCTCCCAACCAATCCCTTCTTTCCCCAGGTTAGACTGACCCTCTCCCTGTGCCATTTTGACTTCTATGGTACCTGCATATGCCCTCCTGATATCACTTCCATTCTGGTATGGGGGGTTGATGCCCACATGGGAGGGCTTTTTTCTCTATCCAATTATCTTGCTAGCTTTTCTTGCCCAGGCCCTATCCCTTGATATTTCTAACTTTCCGTGCACCCAGTGTAAGAACTTACCCCTGCCATCATCTTGACCCAGTAACAATAGTTTATCAGTTACACAGTGCTTTCATAAATATCTCATTTGCTTCTGAAGATAGCCATCTTGCAGAAGTATGGGTGGCTGATCATTATTTCAATTTTACAGATGCAAAAACTGAGGCTGGGAGATTTGTCCAAGGTCATGCTGTCACTATTAACTCAGGACTCCATTATAAAAACAATCTCTAGAGGAGGCTGGTTGTTTGCTGGGTGTGTGGCACCATCCATTGGGATCAGGAAAAAATATATGAACTTTTTTCTATATTTATTATTAATATTTAAAGTCTATATTTTATTTTTAAAAGTGTCTAACATTTTGCATTTTTTTCTAACTAATATGATGTCAGTGTAACCACAGAACCAGCTCAAAATGGTCTTACCCTGTTTAACAAGATATTGAGTTGCTTTTCAGAGACAACAGACCAAAACCTCATGTTACACAGCTGAAGCATTCCCAGAGGAGAGAACTTAGACCTCCAGCTGCACCTAGAACCAAAGTCTATCCCCTGCCCCCACCCCACCCCACCAAATGATACCAAAGGACTGGGATATAAATGGAACTTAATCGCCAGAACACTTTTAGAAGTGAAGGGTCTGTTGTCCTGGATGGCCAGTTCTGATGCTGCTGTGGACAAAAAAAAGGGGCCACATTGCTAAACCTGACAAGCTCAGGGGAGGCCTGCATGGTGGGCCTTACAAACGCAGAGACCAGAGTAACCACACAGGGTGGTCTGAAATGAAAACTTCCTAACTAAAAGCGAGTCATGGTGGATAGTCATGTAGTCATGTCCTGGGCTAGTATCTTCCTTGAAAAAGGTCAATTTTTACTTTAACAGAGCCTGTCAATTGTCTTTTTGCATCTATGATAAAACTAGTCCAAACTTCCTATAACTTTGGCTAGTCATTTGGCTTCCTCTTGCATACTTTCAGTGATAGTGAGCTCACTACTGAATGAGCAACCCTTTCCATTGCTGGGCATTTTATTCCTGATATGAGAAGAAGTCTGCCTTCCTATACCCAGAACTCATTGATCCATACTCTTCCTTCTGGGATCACATTAGAAAGGTATGAAGTGAGCCATCACTTGCCCCCTAAGTCTTTCAGTCACAGCTCACATGACAAAGTGCCTGGAGGCCTCCTCCTTCTGCTCACACCATTTGACTGGACTAAGAGCTCGGCAGAGTCCACCTTCAAATGCAGTGTCCAGACTCCAGTGGCTCCTGACCTGCAGAGGTCTTCTGCAGTGCTCATCTCTGTGCTCACACTACCCCCATCCCTACAAGGCTGGCTCCTTCTCATCATTAGTGTTTCTCTTCAGCTGTCACCTGCTCAGATAGGCTTTTCTGGACTACTTGACTAAAGCACACCTCTCCCCACCAGACATTGTCATTACCCTGCTTTATTTCCCACATTTATTCATTTGTGCATTTGCTTAGTTGCACTTGTCCGTCTCCTCTGTACTTGTAAACTCTGGAAGACAGGCATTCTATGTATTTAGTTCACCACTCTATCTCTAGTGCTTGAAACAGTGCTTGGAACATACAAGGCTCTCAGCAAGTTTTTAAAAGGAAAGACTAGAAGTGGTGGAGTCTGTATCTGGATCCCAGCAGTCTGATTCCTGAATCTGTGTCCTAAACCACCATCAGTGCTCCCCTGCCTCCAATACTTATTTAAGTCTGTTTTGCATATTTAGCCTCCCTCCCACTCTCTGTGATAGCACCTAGCATCTGCAGGACCCCAGTGAGTGCAGCCATTTCTGACTCAGGCCAGGCTGGGTGTGGCCCACAGAAGGCCCAGTGCTTCTGTGGCCAGTAGATGGTGCTGTTGGGAAGAGAAAGGGGTCCCCAGGGCTTTTAAAGGAGGGTGGGTTGGTTTTGAGACTGGTTGGGGAGTGGGAGAGATGGGGAGCTTGAGCCTGGATGGCCCTGCCAGCTCACTCACCTCTTCTTCCAGCCATGCCAGGTGTGAGACAGGTGTCTGTGGGAGAGAAGGAGGAGCAGGAGTGAGTCCAGACCTGTTGCCTATTGGCCTAGGTGTTTTGAGGCTAATGATGGCAGTGGAGATAGAGTTGGGGGACATGGAGATATCCATTATACTCTTTGGGCCAGGACTTCCCTGTTCATGCTTATACAGGGCTAGCCTGGGCACTTGCCTATTGATCTACTGACCCCCACCCAACACACACATATACATACACACACAGAATGGGGCTGTGGAGGAGAACAGGCAGTGGGCACTAAGCCTTCTGACCTCATAGTTTTCCAAAAAGTTCTCCCTCTTCCATGTTTGGGCTACACATTTAGCCAGCATGAGAGTCTCATCTGCTTTCCCTCTGTGCTCCTACAGTACCAACCATCATGTCTATACATGTAGGTACCCAATTAGGATGACCAACTCATCTTGGTTTGCCTGGGACTATCCCAATTTTAGCATCAAAAGTCAGTTCTGCATCTTGGAAACTCCCTGAGTCTCATGCAAACCAGGATGGTTGCTCACCCTCTCAATAAAAGAAGCTTCTGCCTCAGAGAGCATGCAGGTCGGCCAATTCTGAGTGTGTCTAAGACTTAATGCAGTTGGCCCAGTAAAGACAGGCAAAGAACCCAGCAAAGAATGAGGGTTGTCATCTGGGGTTCTCACATTGACAGGAGACACAGATTATTCACACACAAGGCAACCACAAGGGTGCCACAGGCTCCTAGTGACAAGTGCAACATTATGGAGCCCAAGCTGAAGTGCAGCAGAGGTCTTCCTGTGTTCTTAGTAAATGGGCTTGACATCATAGAAGGCTTCCCAGAGAAGGTGAGTTTGAAACCCATGGTTGGCAGATACAAGCAGGGGGAGAATCCTGGGTTAGAGACAGGCAGATGCAGGTGGAAAGGAGGCTATGATAGATTGTCAGGTGTCCATGCACATGGAACAGATAAACCACTCTGGCCCAGGAGAGAAAGGAGGTCCAGAAGGCAAAGGCACAAGGAACAAAGAGGAAAAAGATGTGTTAGTCCCCAACTGGGAAGGTTGGATTTGGAAGGCATGAGAAATTCCTGTAAGGTGTCATTCAGAGCCAAAGTGTTTGAGCCTAAAAAACATACTAAAACTCTCATATTTGGGGAGCCACTGTCCATGACTTCCTTGTTCTCCTCTTTTCCTTTAACCTCAAGCTGTGGTCTATACTCTGCTGGACCCCTAGAGTTTGGGTCTCCCAGGAATGTTCTAGAGGCCAGAGTAATTTCCTCTGTCTCCTGACCTCAAGGTCAGGTCTACTGAATCTCCCTGGCCCATTAGGCTACTCTGCCCCTGGGTCCCAATTCTGCCTGGGAGAGTTAGATGAGTGAGCTGAGTCTCAGTGCTAGAGAGGTTGGAAGGGCACTTAGAGCTCACATTGGTTTTTGCTCCCTAGTTACATACCTCCAGTTCATGGGAACATGACATGTCCAAAGGCAGTTCCTGTCACCAGCAAACAGATCTTATCATAAGAAAGTTCCTATATTGAACCTAAATTCATAACTTCTGTCCATTGGTCCCAACTCTGTCCTTTGGAACCTCACAGAAATCCAATCTCTCCCTTACAAAAGCACTTGAAATACTTGAGGACAGCTGTCCTGCTGCCTTGGGTATTTTCTTTTCTGGACTAAGCAGATTTCAACAGTTTCTAATATGAAAGTCTTCAGGCCACAGCTCTGCCAGACTCCCACCCACCAGGTCTCTAGAGCTTGGCACAACGCCATGTGTGTAGTGGGTTCTTGTGAATCTACTGAATGAATGGGTGAGTTCACCACCCTCTTTAGAACTCCTGTCAGTTTGCATCTTTTCCTCTTGGCACATGGAGTTCAGAAGTTCATTCTTGTCACATGTTAAGTTAACTGTGTCAACACTGAAATCAAATCAAGTTAGAGAAAAAGTAAAAATTTATTGTGCATATAAAAATATAGTTCACAAAACTGGAAGACTTCAAGCTGAAAGTGACAGGAAGTTCGGAAAGTGAGGGTTATCATCTAGTTTAATAAAGCATGACAAGAAGTACATTGATCTCTGTCATGACTGGCTACCAGAAGCCTACATTTCTTTTCAGGTAGAACTGCTACATAAGCTTCGTTTGTAGCTTATTGGCTAGGAAGCTATGAAGTCATGCTGAAGCAAGGAAATCTTATTTCACTTACAGTGAGAGCCAACATTTTGGGGAAATCGGGATAGGTTTTAAGTTTCAGTTATGTGGCTATGGGTGTTTGGCCATATTCAAATTATGGCCTCCATTTTTGTTTTTTTCTTTAACAGTTGTTAAGTAGAACTTCTAAATTCTGGTATTCTTTTTGGCAATGCCATTCCCCCGCTTTCTGAAAAGCTTCAGCACAGATACACACAGCTGGGGGAGTCTGGCTGCTGAGTACTTGGTCCTAGCTGTCACCATAGCTAAGTCTGTGTCATTAGGGCCCTGGTCCCAGCAGCAGCAGTGCGGGTAGGGCTGGGTCAGAGCTGTGCAAGCATGAGGAAGGTGTGGCAGTTCCCAGGACAGCGCTTGAAGAAGGCCTGCTGGCTCCTTGATGTCTGTTTCCCTATCTGTAATCTGCAGGTTTGTCTCCTTTCCATCTGCTGAGGCCTCCCTTCTAATCATGGGCTGTCCTTTCTCTGATACAGCTGAACATTATGCTCGCCAGGCCTGTGCTTCCTCTTGGCATCTAAGTATCTGACTTTGGACTTCAATCTGTGCACGTTTTTAGTGCTGGAGAGCAAAGACATTTCTTGGGCTTGAGTCAGGAGGGAGATGTGTCTGTGAGACTCCCTCAGCCAGGTCAGAAGCTGCATTGCTAGGAAAGATCTCTGGCATCCCTTTGCAGGCTGTGACCCTGGGGTGCAGCTGGCTCATGCCAAAGTGGGAAGATTCCAACCAGGCCGGGAGTCGAGAGAACTGTGGTTTAGGCCCCTGGGGATGTTCAGGGACTTGAGACGTACAGGAGATTTTGGAAAGGTTTGGCATGAATGTGGAAAGAAATTCTCTATCTCTGTGCACGGATACTGCCTACCTGGTTCACTGCTGTCTCTCCAGCACCTGGAATAGTACCTGGCACTTGGTAGGTGACCAGTGAGCCCTTGTGAGATGGTAAATGAATGAATGAGAAGAAGATAGGTTCTGGACATCTTTTCTTTGTGCCACGGACACTTCCTCATGCAAATTAGAGCTCTGTGCTGGAGTCCAGAGGGACTCCAGTTAGAATCCCGACTTCACCACTTACTGGCTTTGTGAGGCCAGACAAGCTCCTTAAAGGAGCAACATATCAGCCACCTGAGGCTGCTGTCAGGGTTCCCTCTGAATGTACACAGAGCTTGGGGGCTGGCACTTGCCACCACAGACTCAGGTGAGTGCCTGGGCTCTGTGGTGCCACCTAAAACCTGCCCCCAAGTCATCCTCTGGTTCCCTCTCGCTTTAGAAAATCTCTGAGACTGGGACAGTTCCAGTGCTGGGAGGCCCTTAGGTTAGCCAAACAGCCCTCCACCAGGGCACACCCCTATGGGCTGAGTAGGAAAGGGGACCCAGGGGAATGAATGGGAGCCCCTTTACCCCTCAGGAGGCTGGCCCTTGACATAAGCCTTCGGGCCCAGGGCCTAGGAAACCACTGTTGTTTCTTTCCTGTAAGTCTTGCTCCTCTCCAGCCATTTCACGCAACCCCAGAGCTACCAGCTTTGTGCTTCCTCTGCAGTGGAGGGGCAACAGGGTGGAGGGAGGTAAATCAGGCTGCCTGGTTTTCTGAACTATGGTCAGATGGCAGGCAGACAATTTTGGTTTCCTAGTCTATGTTCATCTCAGAGGTACTTCTGACAGGGATGCTATGTTTGGAGGCATCATGGATTGACTGGAGACCTCTTCTTCTATATACTCCCCTCTGCCCCATTTTGGCCCTTTCCTCTGGAAAGTAAGGATCAGAAAAAAAGTGTGCTGTATTGGAAAGTATCCTGGACCTGGACTGTTGAGTGTGTGCGGGTCCCAGGTCCTGCTGGATTTTCTCACTGTAAAGTGTGTGCATAAGTGAGCCTCTAGGTTGTAGGTGGGGGAGGGGTGGTCCAGGTGCCCCTTAAGGGGGCCTGTTTCAGCATTGCTGTGAGGTCTGCTTTTTATCCCTACTCCAGATTCTTCAAAAGAAGGGAAAAAAGGGAAAGCATATCATCACAAGGACAGCAGGTATTTGGGTGGTGGGGAGGAAGGAGCAAAGAGCACACGAGTCAGATAGCTTAGGATCAGCTTTATTCTGTATTTCACCTTCACCAGGGAGAAGAAGGCAAAGCAGCTGGAGACCACGCCAGCTTATGTCACAAGAGGCACATCACACCAGTAAAGAATGTATATGGTGGACAATGAGGGCCCAAAGCAGACCAACCATGAAGCACAAAGATTAACCAGGTCTCTAGACAACCCATCTTGTCTTTCCTTATTGGCTGTTTGAATTCAATCATTTAAATACATTTGTTTTATTTTTTAAAGCACAATCAACATTACAACATCCAATTATTTGCTGTCCTTTTTTAGAATGCAGAGAAAAAATTACCCAGTTTTTGATTTTGCAATACCACCAAACCTCTTCTCCACATCCTGGATGGTGGTGGTCAAGTACAGAGACCACCAAATTCAGTTTGTTTTGAGGCTCCAGTTTTAGAGGCTGATGCTCTAAAAATGAATGCAGGCATCCTTGGCTGTTACACACTCAGGGCTGGGTGAATTTGTGCCCCAATGGAGCTGAGCTCTTCTACTAAATTACTGAAAAAAACCCCAAAACTTATTCACTGAGTTTGATGAAATACAGAGAGAACTGTCCTTGGAGACACAGACCAGGTTCTGGAATACTGAGAAAGCCAGGAGGCAAGAACAGGTGCACACAGAGGTACCCACAGAAGAAGGTCACCATAGCACAGGCTGGGGTTGGATCTTCATCCATTGGCCATCTTCTTCATCCTAGGTGGCATTATGAAAGAAGCTACTTTCCCTTGCCAGGGGGTAAGCACTTCTCCTGGACTTTCTGTGGACAAACCTCCACACATTTTGTCTGGGGTGTCTCCTGGCATGGCTCCACACACTGAGGTGGGCATTGGTCTTGGCATGGAGGTGGGCATGGATCTTGGCATTGCTGTGGGCAGTTTTCTAGGTTTAACTCTTGGCACTGAGGAAGACACACCTCCTGAGCTTGCACTGGACACTTTTCTTGGCATGGGGGGAGGCACACTTCCTCAGCCTTTGCCTGGCACTGCTCTTGGGTCTTTTGGAGACATGGAGGAGGCACACATGGCTGCTTGCACTGCTGCTCATTTAAGGACATCTTAGGGCAATTTGCAGAACCTGGAAGAAACACAAACATTGAAATTATTTGCATTAACAGTACCAGGCTGGGGACTGATAGATAAGGATTAACAGAAGGGAATGGAGAATAAGTTATTGTTAACCACAAGAACCCATTTTTCTGCTTTTTTTTTTTACCCCATTCTCTTTTCTATCTCCACTTCAGCTCCTTTTGATGCTCATCTTCTAGGTAGGAATATTCTCATTGCTCTTGTCTGGATATCCATAGCCCAGTCCTACCCCAAATCCCCGTCTTATCACAAGTCTTTTCTCCCTCTTCTATTTGACTAATCTTTTTTGCAAATCAGGTGCAAGAGATTATATAGAATACACAGGATGGTTTGAGAGGCCCAAGAAATGGCAAAGCACTTCAAAAATCCATAGAAAGTACCAACCAGTAGAGGAAGAGAACAGCAGTCTCCCAGAGATAGAGCAGCTGGGGACAGAGGGCACAGGTGACCCCACTTACCTGATCTTCAGCAAGACTCAAAGAATGTGGATTGCAGAGTCCAGCCAGGTAGGGACTTTTATATAGTGCTTGGTCCAGCCTTCCACAGGAATGACTGACCACGTGAGCTGAGATCCTAATTATGGAGTTACCATAATGAGCTTCTTCTGAACCTGCCCATAGTTTGAGTCACTGCTTGGGATGCCTGTTAATCAGCCTTCATTTTGGCCTCTGGGTCCTCAGCAGACCTCAGCAGGGAGGAGCGCCTCTCAGATCTCTCATTAGAAGCAGCAGCGAAAGAATGTTCATAAAACGTTATCTCAGTCTGTTAAACTAGGGTTGGGTTTGTTGTCTGCCCAATGAACTGGTTCAGAATGTGGTTAGAGATAAGATCCAGCTTGCTCATCTCATCTTTGCTAATGGGAAGATTTTATGCCTAAGGCCTGGGGTCTGTCTGGGTCAAGGGCACTTATGGCCTCTTTCAGAAATAATGTGTCTTCACTGAACCTGGAAAGTCATATTCCCAGACCCAAGGAAGATAGATTATCCTGTGGTTCCAGGCTTACAAAGGACCCGCAGCTTCCTGGAGAGAGTGATTTTCTTGCACAGAGGTCTTGAGGGAAATTGGAGTCCTTTGCTACTCTTGGGTTGTGAAGTAGGTGGAGGAGAAGAGGGGAGGGAGAAGGCAGGTAATCTTCATCTCAACCTTAGTTTATGATATTTCTAAAAGTGGAGTTACAGAGTTTTTATAGTGACCAAGAAAACAGGATGGAACAAGGTTGGGCTGTCTCCTTGCCTTCTGGAAAATATTTTCTTAGAACTCTGGTCAATAAAAGCCAGGGAGATGAAAGAAAAAGTTTCAAACAAACACACCCAGTTTTCTCTACTGCTAAGTTTCTGTTTGGGCCATCACTTCTATCTTGTTTGCCCTCCCTCTTTGTGCCTGCTGAAATCCTAAGCTTTTGTCAAGGTTCTACTCAAGTCTACAACCTTCCAACAATTTGTCCTGGTTACTCTAAACCAGAAATGACTCCTCCGCTTTCTGAATTCTCGTAGTATCTCTTTTCTGTGTTATTTATATGACATTTACTATTGTTATTAGGAATTCTAGTTATTTATGTACAAGATCTTATTACTACCCTGGGCTGTAAGTTCTGAGAGGGTAGAGGGTGTGCCATAAATATAGAAAATAGAAGACAAATGATTATTGATGGAATAACTGCATTAATTAAGGAATGAAGAAGGTGAATGCAGGAGACAACTGGGAGTAGAACAGGATCTCATGTAACAGAAAATGGGAAATGATTCATTATGAAAGAAGTCCTTAGACTACAAAGTGGTGGTCTTGAGCTTGTTTGCCACAATTGACCAAATTCCAGGGACTTTAAAGATGATGATGGCCTCCTTAACTTGACGAGATATGTTTAGGTCATTTCCTAAGAGAGGTATTTGACTGCAATCAGTAATTGCTTCAAAGGTTTTTACAGTTTTGGGATACTTGATCCCTAAAAAGTTTTTAAAAGGTGAGTTGAAGGAGACTAGGTGACCTTTTGTCCTTTAGGACTGACACACAGAGAGTTGTTATAGCACTAGTGTGAGTCCTGCCTGTCCTGGTAAGAAACAGATGCCTGGGTGGGGAGAGGTCACAGGGTGACCCCGGGGAGTCATGCTGATGCTCCTGTGAGGGACATGATTTTCTGGAGGCTGGAGTAGGAGTGGGGCTAGATGGTATGAAATAGAAATTTGGAAGACTCACCCACAGGTAAATCTGAAGAGACAAAATTATTTGGATCTGGAAACAAGTGTAGAATGCAGGACTCTCCTTTTCCTTCTCCTCCTCTTTTTAAAAATCTCCTCCTTTCTCTTCATCTCTTCCATTTTTTTCTGTGAAATCTTGTCTATGAGACAAAGCAATCTTCCAGAGCCCTAGAAGGCAAGAAACTCTACATCACTAGGTTTATTCATTTATTATCTCAATCATTCATGGCCCTGCTTTCAAGGAGTTTATGGTCTCATTGAGAAGATAGGCAGACGTAAGGCCTCACATCCTAGATCAAAGCCCCTTCATTAGTCTCAGGTGGAAGGTCCTTATAAGCTCCTGTGGGAGATGTCTGGGCTGTGTTTACTGGACAGTAGGAATTACTTAGGCAAGGAGGGTGGGCAAGGGTATCCCACCCTCGTTTCCTGGGTTGAGAGGAGAGTCTGAGGCTGATTCAGGAAAGGGGTGGGTGAGAGATTGGAAAAGGAGACCTGATTGGTTGAGATTTCCAGTTTCTGATGAGATGCATGAAATGATATCGCTCATGCCACATGCATTTCAGTGTCTTTGGTTGAGCCTAAGGAGAAGGAGACCAAATAGGGATGTGTAGAATGATGGAGACACCAGGTCATGTTCTCATGGAGGAGGACGAACAGAGTTAAGAAGATCCAAGTTCAACTGTTCACAGAGAAGTCTGCCTGACATTGAGCTGATTTCACTGAAGTGGGTCCAGTATAATCATCAAAGTCCTTCAACATGGAAAGGGGCACAGAAGAGTCAGTGTCAGGGTCATGTGATATGAGAAAGCCTTGACCAGCCATTGCTGGTTTTGAAGATGGAAGGAGACCCCAAACCAGGTATGTGCATGATTTCCAGAGGCTGGAAAAGGCAAGGAAACAGATTTTTCCCAAGAACATCCAGAAAGAAATACAGCTTTGTTGGCATTTTTATTTTATCCCAGAGAGACCTGTATCAGACTTCTGACTTCCATAACTATAAGACAATAAATTTCTATTGATTTAAGTCATTAAAGTTGTGGTAATTTGTTACTGCAGCAGTAGAACATTAATACACTTCCAATGCCTAAAGGTCTTGGAAACTTTGGAGGAAGGAAGTGTCATAGAAAATAAAATCCCAGATTAGTGCCCTTTCATTTAAGTATATACTTATCATGTTAGCTTCTTAGTCAGACTAGCCTTTGATAACACATGGAAACAGAACTAGACTCAGGATCCCACTGACCTATTTACATGTAGAGTATGTGTAATAGTGGGTAAGTTTCTTAGTCTCTCAGAGCCTCAATTTCCTCTTGTTGAGAAAGAATAACACTATTTCACAGATTTCTTGCGAGGAATAAATTAGAGAACATATATGTACCAACACTTAGGGTCATCAAGCTGCTTATAGAATGTAGCATAACTGAACCTGTTCAGGACTCACCACCTTTGTGGAGCCTTCCTGATTTCTCCCAGTTCTTGTTCCATCTTCTTTACTCCATCCCCCCTACTGCCCACCAGCACTCAGCCTCTGACTTAAACTTTTCTACTCACTGTGATGCAGTAGACAATATACTGCACAGAGGCCCAGGAGACCTGGCTCTATCCCTAAAGAGATGTGTGACCTCAGGTAAGTCCTTGACCCTCTCTGGCCTTACTTTTAATCATTTTTTAAGATAGAAAAGTTAGACTAGGAAACAGTTGGGTCCATTCCAGCTTTGACATGATGTGATACCATATATATGATCATGAATGATTAGCCAGGGTATCAATATAACTTTGTAAGTATGTAGATGGCATGTGTGGGGAGCCCTTCCTCCTTTATTAGGTTATAATCCACTCACCAGAAGACACATCTTCTGTCTTCTGTGTGTGGTGGTGGCTGAGCAGAGTGGCGGAATGACCTTAGGTGACCTAAGTTTTTCTAGGCACAGAGTGGGAGTATTTGGGGTCTGAGCCCTCAAAAATCAACCATAGTGGCCCGGTATCTGGGGCTATGGCTTGGACAGCTATAGGGAGATTGTTTCACCCCACATATTAAGGTAAGGTAACTAACTAGTTTCTCTAACCATCCCCAGCCCTCCAGCAAGATTGGGGCTAATCTGATTTAATGTCACCTGAGAGTTAAGATTTTAGATTTCTGAAACTGTCATTATTGGGAGCCAAGGTGTAATTACACAGGGTCAGTAGAAGAGAGTCAGCTCTGTTCAGGACATTGCTTTTTTCTCCAATTCCCATCAAATAACTATCTCCTTTGTTCAGATCATAAAAGTTCCCAGACTCCTCTGATTCATTCGGTGGCCATGTCTGCATATTATAGGGCAAGGGCTCCGATAAAGCTGAATGGTGCAGAATGTGGTTCATCTTGTTTCTTGGGGAGCAGGTGCCTCTGGAGAGCTTACTGAGCTTGTGGATTACTGGGGGAGAGTCCACCACTCCTCTCACTTTGCTTCCTCCAGTGTTACCTACAGAGGGAGTCTGAGTCAGAGGTTGTGGGAAGGGCTGTTGATCACAGGCCACTGGACCCAGAAGGGACATAAGAAGCCACCTGATTCTACCTCCTTGTTTTAGCCCAGCATGTGCTTTAAACAAGAGGCACAAAATTATTTATTGACTGCATTTTTTAAGATGAGTAAAGTGAGGTGCAAATGTGTTAAGGGCCTTGTTCAAGGTCATGAGGTGAACTCATGTCTAGACTTCAATGGTCTATGTAAAAACATTTAGGAGCTTCTTTTTTTAATTGATTTTTGAGATGGGGGAGAGAGAGAGAAAGAATGGGGGGTGGGGAGTAGAGAGAGAGAGAGAGAGAGAGAGAGAGATGAGAGATTTGTTCCACTTATTTATGCACTTACTGGTTGATTCTTCTGTGTGCTCTGACCAGGGATCCAACCCGTAACCTTGGTGTATTAGGACAATACTCCAACCAACCCAGCTACCCCTTCAGGGCCTTAGGACCTTCTCTATAAACTTCAAGGAGGTAACAAAGATGCAGACTAGTCAGTGGTTCTTAACAGTTTTGGGGTGATGAGGGAATACACAGATGACCTTCAGGTGGGGTCATGGTTCCCAGGCTAAAGACCACTGACATAGAAAATGAGGCTAAATGATGTTCCCAAATTGTTTAGGTTTGATGTTGGTCTTTAATCCTTTCCACTTCTGAGTTGGGTACTGGCTCATCTTGGCCTTAACCAAAGTTAAATCCTAGAGTCATCCAACAACCAACTAGTTGTGATTTTGGTTAAATTGTTTTCCTCCCTGGAGATTAGTTTCCCCACCTAGAAACTGAGGTCTATTAAATGCCACTTCTGGCTCTCATATTCGTTGATGCAAAAGTTCGCTTGTCTCCTACTGTGATTTGTGATCTCCCAGGGCCCAGCCTGGGAATGAGGTGGAGGGAATGGCCCTTAAATTTACTCACCTTCAAAGATGTTTGCCCTCCTTCCCTACAAATCCCTCTTTCTCCCTGAAACCCACAGTCTCACATGACAGATGGCAAGAAGCTCTCACTACAGTAGGTGACAGGTGACAACTCCAAGTATTGGCTTGGTTCTTGAGTGCTTTTGCATCTTGGCTTCCTGAGTTCAGTTTCCCATGCCAGGGGCTTTTCATCTCACTTTGTCACTCCTCTCCAAACCTTGGTGAGATTTTTCTTCTCATTCTTCAAGTGGAGAAACCGAGACTCCTTCTCCCACTGAGGATAAACAACTTGCCCTGGCTGCACAGTTGGGAGGGCAGAGCTTGCTTTGGATCCATCTCTGTAATGACAAGCGCTCTCCCTTCATTGTGTTGCCTTCTGATGTAAGGCCATGGGAGGGCAGGGAAGATCTGAGTCTTGTTGTAAAGGGGAAAGTGACAAAGGCCAGGGATTCCTTTCTCTCAGTCCCCAGCCACCCACATTCAGCTTGTTTCCCCTCTTCCCACCTCCAAATTCTGGGAATGACACCATGTAGTGAGGGTAAGGAGCACAGTGGGTGGGGCTCTTGGAAAAGTGCCTCCAAAACCTCTGAGCATTTCACCTATTTATCATTATTGAATGTCTACTATGCTAGGCAGACATTTGTTCTCAAAGAGCTTACAGTCCAGTGTAACCAGATGAGCAGAATATGGCATGGTAAGCATTATAGGAGAGAAAGACATGGAAGCTTGGAGACCACAGAAATCTAACCAGCCTGTGGGTAGAAGGTGGGGGAAGCTTCTTGAAGCAGGTGACCGCTGCATTGGGTTCAGATATGAGGACTTGCCCAAATACATCATTAAAGAATAATTCAGTGGGAAAAGGACGAATAATAGAGGAGAAACAAGTATAAATTCACAAAGGCCAGAAACTCTCTGTTGTGTGCCAGGAAATGCCAGCAGTTAGCTTTTGTGCTGCAAAGTTCTAGGAGTTGGAGAAGTGGTGAGATAAAGCTGGATGAGGAGGCAGGGGTCAGATCCTGAAAATTGTGCATGACAGATTAAACCACTCGAGCTGTTCTTTAGGCAAATAAGAGCCTATTAAGGGTTTCAAGCAAGAGAGTGAGATGTTTAAATTTTTTAGTAAGACTGCCTTGGCTGGCTTCCATTGGAAGGAAGACCAGAGAAAGGTGAGCTTGGAGCTTCAGAAGCAGTTCAGAGACTCAGACTAGCATAGGTAAAAGATGATGGGGGCATTTCTGGTGGAAAAAGCCATGAACCCCTCAGTCTGAGCAGAATTTCCTTTCAGCCCGAGAGAAAACACAGAGCTCTGAAGGTGAGGCGTCTAAGGTTCCATGCACCTTGAAGATAGGTGGAGCTGCAAATAATTAGTACACATTTTACAGTCAGCTTGTGTCTTAAGAATTTTGGTGATTGACTTACTGTATTATCAATCTGTTTATTTGCTGAGTGGCAATAGCTGTGACAGAAGCAGTTATGCCTTGTCATTGTCGATAAAGCCTTCCAGGATGGGCTCCTGTCTCTGACTGGAATGTTGGCTATGTGGAAGCAGGACAGGAAAATAGGACAGCATTGGTCACTGGTTACTTCCTGCCATCTCCCCAGTTGTCATTTGCATGTGGAGGTGGGGAATGCATGGAAATGACCTCTACAGTTCCTAGGTTCCTAATACATCCCTGTGGTTCTGGACAGCCCTTTCATAGCACTGGCCCACCTCTCATCTAGTCACTCAGCTGGCTTGGTTTGGGATAACTTAGAAGTCCTTTTGCAAAGTGTCTGTATGCTGCCCAATTCTCGATGCAAGGAAGTCTGTGGCAGAGTCTCCTCTCTTTGCCGTCCTACTGGACCCCTAGAACTGCTTTTCCAAGAAAGTGGAGGGCTTGGTTCGACCCCATCACATGACCTGTGAGCCATCTAGCCCCTGGCACTGCACAGATTCTCAGGGTGCCGCCTCTTCAGGCGCTGCTTATTTATTTATACAACCCTCTTCTACTTGGAGCAGGACCTGGTGATGGCCGCTGGGGCTGGGAGTAATGATGGCATTCTTCAGGGAGGTGGCACACTCATCACATTCTAGCCATCTTCCCCAGAACTGCCTTTGATCCAGCTTTTGGCTAGGAAAGTAGCCATTAAGAGATGTGTATCTTTTGTTTCATTTACATGGGAGAAAAAATAAATTGGCAAATGGGTGGTTTCATGTTCTCAGAGCTGGCTGCCACCCAGTCTAAGTCCAGAGTCCTCAGAGCCACCTGGGAGGGCACCGGCCCCTGCTACACACTGCCGTGGAGCTACTGGGAGGCCTCGGAGAGAATGAGATCCTGACCTCTCAGGAGGGCGCCCAAGAGGGGGGCACCTCTGCATGGTGTGTTCAGGTATAGGAAGACATTATTCCCCCTGTCTTTTGTTCATTGAGCAAATGAAAGGACTTTGGGTGTCTCTGAAGTATTCATGGCTATATTATTTTTTCTATTAGAAACTAACTAAAAACCTAATAATGAAAATCCAGAGACTAGTGACAAATACATTCCACTGGTTACCTGCAACTCTATTGTTCTAAAATAACTAGAATGTTGACAAATTCCCTTCTATTATTATTATAATTGTTATTTATAGACTTTTTTTGGTTAAACATAGCTGCTTTATGCTATACATTGAATTGGGGCCTTACTTTCTTCCTCTTTAATCATCATGATATGTTCTATCAAGTAACAGGTCTGAATATATTTAATCAAATCCCTGTTAGATATTTAAATTGTTTCTAAGTCACACTGTGATAATCAGCTTTACATACCCCCCTTCCCCATTTTGGAATTATTTTTTCTTACATAGCTTTCAAGACATGGGACAATTGGTCCAAAATTTTAATCATTTTATGCTTTCCATTCTTACTTCCACATTCCTCAAATTCTTTTCTGAAAGAATTTTTGTCTATTTACACTCTCACCAACACTGGCATACTCTTCAGCACTAGGACTCTGAGATTTGTTATTTAAAAGTGATCATTAAATGGATGAAAAAGGATGTCGCATTGTTATTTTATTTCTTTCCTCCCTCTCTCCCTCCCTTTTTTTTTGAGAGATGATAAGCGTGGAAGAATTTTCAACCTGTTATCAACAGTTGACCACAGGCTCCCTAATGCCCTAAACTAGGCTTTCAGAGGTTCCCAGTGTCCAGGAGGCACCTCTCTGCAGTCCCTGGAGTGTGGGTGCCAGTCTGTTGCCATTCCTGCCAGGGGACCAAGACCCCAAGGCCTCCTCATGTCGGAGAAAGTAACTAGCAGTTCTCACATCTGGAAAATGAGGGGATTTCACACACCCTAAAGGCATTGTCAGCTCTTTTGTCTTAAAAGTCTGCTTCTGCAATGACCTTGGTCTGGTGGGGATCACAGGTGTCTTTTCTTGGGCACATTTTGGACTCTGTACTCACTGTATCCTTCATTGTCCTGAACCATTTTCTAGACATAAAAGGATGAAAAGCTGTTTATGTGCCACCCCAGATTTGGCCTCTCATTACCTCTTACTCTGACAACAGAGAATCCAAAACCTACTTCCACTTGAATGTTGTGGGCTGTGTGGGAAAGCTCTTATCCCCTGGATCACAGGGGTGGGCTCATGTCCTTCTAGCAATCGGTTTTCTTTCCTGGAAATAACAGGTGCACCTCATGCCCAACCCATCCACAAACTGGATCTGCATCTGGCCAAGGACCTTACCACATGGAGGGGGCCCTCAGGGAGGAGGAGACTTACCCTAGAAAGGGATGGAGACTGACAGAGATGAGGGAGATTGAAATGTTGGCAGTGAGTCCAAGCTCCTGAAGTCCTGGTTTCTATAGTTCTCTCTTTAATTCTATGCCCCCCTCTTCATCCTAATATCCTTCCCAGCCATTTGAAATGATAGATTCCCTTTGGTGAATTAAGCTGTTTGGTATGCACTCTCTTTAGTTACATGTAAACAATCCCACGAACATATCAGTGGGGAATATTTTTCCTGTTCATTCCTAATTGAGGTCCTTCCAGATTTATCCTTTTTTATACTTAAATTTTTCTTTTGAAATTTTACAGATTAATAAAAGGTTGCAAAAATAGAGACCCCATTTTACCATTTGCTGGAACTCTCTCAATGGTAACACATTACGTAAATGTAGCTCAGTGTCAAAGCCAACCAACTGACATTAGTATAGCCTACAACTCCTTTTTCATTTATTAAAAGAATGCCTCGTCGTGCTTACAGGTGTAAGTTAGAACCTAACTGTGGTACTCTGGGACTTGCAGCCTAATGAGGAAGATTGGTACAGGGCAATTAAGTTCAGGTGTGATGTGTTACACCTGGGCAGGAGCAGTGTGCTCCGCTCACCAAGCCCTTGCTACGTCCCAGTAAGCCAGGCACTTGGTCTTTAACTCCTTAAGCCACACAAGAACCCTGTAACAGCAGCACATTTAGCACCATCAGTCTTTGAAAGAGAGAAGGAAACTAAGGCTCAGAGAAATTAAGCAACTTGCTTAAGGTCACAAAGTAGTTAGGGAGCAGAGCTGGAATTTAACCCCACATAGCCTATTTTCAGAGGAAATCAAGCTGTGCACAAGCGTTAGGCAATGGGACTAAAGGCAAAGGGTAGGGTTCTTCTCCTGAGCCTTCCTGCACCTTTCCTAATGTCCCACTCCTCTTACCCCCCCTCACACCCTCTTCCTCCCTCATGCCCACTTGGGTCCCTGGGGTTAGCCACTTTCACAGCCATATCTATGGCTCTCTCAGGCTGTGTTCTTACAGGGGAGTGTTCCCTGGGTGCACCCCTCAGAAGACTCCACATCTTTCTATGCAGCAGGTGGGGCCAGAGGAGACATTGTCTTCAAAGGTTGTTGATCATGGATCCTAGCCTCACTCCCCAGGAATCGCCTCTTGATGGTTTAGTCCTGGAAAACATCAGATAAACCAAAAACTGCCAAGAAACCAGGAGAAGCAAGTCTTGCACAGCAGAGGAACACATTTACTTGTCAGTTCATGGCTTCAGTTCTCAGCCCCAAGATGGTGAACGTGTGGAGGTGATGGAGGCATGGGGCTGGGTGGTGCCCTTGGTGCCTCACTCCGGGGGTGGGCAGGGTGGTGGGCATTTGGGAGGACAGGGCTTGGCACAGGGCTTGGGAGGGCATGGGCACGGCGGGCATGGCTGGGGGCACGGTGGGGGGCAGGGAGGGCACTTCGGTGGTGGCGGGCACTTTTCCCGTGGGCACTTTTCAGAGCACCGTTGCAGCAGCTTCTTTAAACAGCTAGGCTGGCATTTGGTCTCACACTTTTGTTCACATTTGGGGTCACAGTTCTTGGGCTCATTCTTGGGCTCACTAGGTTTATTTTTATCATCACTCGACATTCTTTCTTGATTTTCTGGGCCCTGCAAAGAAATATGTGATAGGTTGTGTGTGGGAGACCACACTGCAAAGTGGGAGGGGGCCAGTACAGGCTTCCCACACCTCCTGCCCATCCTTGTTCTCAAGAAAGCTTTCCCAGGATGTATGCAGGCTCTAGACCAAATTCTCACTTCAGGGGTGTCCCCTTGTTTTTTTAGTGGGTTGCTGATCACATTTCTTGACCTCTTTGTTCTTACTCTGCTTTTTCACTTTTGTCCCCATTTCACAGCCCCTAGGAGGAATTCTTAACCTAGGATCCTGGGAACCACCCTACAACCATAAGAACCATGTTTAACCATTATTTGTGAATATACTTGCTATCTTCTGTAACTTCGTGCATTTTATTTAATTAATTTAAAAACATTCTGAAGAGTCCATAAGTTTGATCAGACTGCTAAAGGCATTCATGGCACAACAAAGGTTCCAAAAGACTCCTGTAGGGCCACTTCCCCATCCTTCTGGAGGTGGGATGATGGTATATTGGTGGGCTTAGAGTCCCAGGCACGTATTTAATCCTGTGTCTAGCCTAGGTCCTCAAAACCTTGAGAATTGACTTTTTCACTCAAGGCCTGGGGACAGGAGTATAGCTTCATCCCTACCATGGCTGGACTCCCTTGGCCCACCCTAGAAACTCCTCCCCACAGTGATTAGGGTAGGAGAGGAAAACAAGAGAGGATGTGATGAACTGGAAAATTCTAATTTCTCTGAAAATATAAATGTTAGAGCCACAAAATATGATTGTAAGGGGGGGTTCCTTTTCACTCTGTTGAGTTTCTCCTTGAGCTGGGTCTTCCTCTACGGGCATTTTGACTTCTAAATATGATGGGACTTTTTAGTTTCTGACAAGACTTGCAAGTTGGATCTAACTGGCACACCTTGATTTATTTTAACAGTATAAAATAAAACTTTATCTAATTTAGCCTTAAAATCAGTATTGCTCTCTGAAGATAAAGATCATTAAACTGAACTCCAAAATTGTTAAGAATCTCTGTTTCAAATGATGTGTATCCTCGTTCTTGCTACTGTGGGAGGAAACTTGCCCTTGACTGAACATAGGGGCTATCTCAGCCTTGTTCAATGCCTGGGGTGCTGTAGGTCACTCCCAGAAAATGAGAGGTAAACGACGGGGCATTTCCAGTTGTAAACGCAACTCACCCCTTTGTGTTGGTACTGGACTTGACAAGTAGTCGAGTGAGGTGGATGGTATGGCTGTGCTCGGGAAGGTGGATTTTCCCTCTGGTTCCTCTGCCCGGCAATGATAAAGCCAGTGGTGGGGGGAAGGGGAGCCCCACTTGTGACCTCATCACTGCATCATCAAGTAGTGATTGTTGTGTGACTCCAGAGCCTCCAACTCAAGTCAAGTATTTGAATAGGAGAATGGACTGTGATTAATCACCTCCTTTGCTGTCCTGTCCTCTCCCTGGGTCCCTCAAAATTTGTGCTGGTGAAATCAGGCTACAGTAAAGACCACTGAACCCTAAGGACAGGAAGGCTTCTTGTTGCTAACAACAGAAAAGCTCCATTTACAAGTGGTCTCTCTTACTCCCCCAGCCTTCTCAATTTTAGCTCCTTTGAACTTGCTCCTTCTCCCTCTTTCTAGGACAGCCTCTCCAGATTGCTCACAGCCATTTTGACTCTCCTTTCTCCCTACTGTTCTCATATGAGATTCTGAAGCCTCTTGTTACCCTGGCCCAAGTCCAAGGGTTGTTTTAGCTCTTTTCTCAATGTCTCTGTCTATAATTCACTGTTTATTGGGGTCTGCGATTTTTCCTTTCAATCAGGGAGTGGCCTCTGCTTGATATCCAAACTAAACAAACATTGGCCTATTGTAAAGAAGTTGAGTTTGATGCTCCTGACCAGTCTTGACCTACTGGGTAAACCCCAGGTCCTGTCTAAGAGTAGAAAGGTTTGCCTCTGAGGAAGTTCCCTCCTTGCCTTTCCAAAGGCTTGGCCAGGGTCTTTGTGGTTGGAATAGTGTCATGTCTGGGGTGGTAACAGGAGATTGATATGGGAAAGGCAAGTGGGGCTCAGACACATAGAGCCTTGGACTTAGCTCCAGGAAGTTCATCTTGGCAATCATTCACTGACAAATCAGGGGTGACTTTTGGTTAAAATTGGGATATGACCATGTCTAAGGTATTGAAAGATATTTCTGACAGCAAAATGTGGGATGGATTGGTGGAGCAAAAGTTGAACTAGCCTGTTCAAAGAAATTCTAAAAATCTCCAAGTGTGAAGGAAAGCAGTGGTGCTGGAAGAGAGAGGGTGCCAATGAGAGGAATAGTATCAGAGAGGAAAATTTATGGGATTTGGTTTATGAAAAATTAAGAAAATTGAGAAAAATGACTCCTAGGTGGTTTGGGTACTTATGGGTGCTGAGGAAACAGAACAAGTTTGTTAGAAGATGGGTTGAGTGTCAGAATGTTGAGTGTGGTTGCAATGAAGCATCGTGAATGGTTGTTGGAGAAATGGCTGGCTCTTGTACCACTGGGCAGATCTGAGACTTTGAGTTCATTTCAGTCCAATGTGTTTCCTGAGTGGATGAAGATGAGCTGGTTCAGTGAGAGGCTTGGGGGACAGAAGAGAAAAGATACTGTGGAGAATGGGGAATCCTAATATTCACAAAGATTGTAACATACAATTGAAACCCAAATAAAAGGGAAGGGTGGGTCAAAATTTAACCCCCTGCCATGGGGATTCATCGATATTAGACCCATTGTCTTGGTGCGACCCACTCCTCTCTGCTCATTTTCTTTCCTCCATAATTTTGAGCTCTCCAAAGCTGTTAAGCAGTTTCCACATCTATCTCAGGAGACCCAGCTCCACCTGCTGTTCGGCTCTGCGCCAAGGCCAGCAATCTGGATATGGAGAAGGCAGCCATTTGTGACAGTGATATCAAAAGATGCGATTTTTACTGTCTGTTTCCTGGCTGTTGTCATCTTTCTCTCCTTTTTTTCTTCTCCCATTTCTTGTTCAAGAAAATCCCATCAAATGAAAGCATTATATCATTTGTTGGACTCTCATCAGGACATTTGTCCATCATCTTTTCAGTCCTTAAAACGCTCCTGTAAGAGTCAAGGCTCCTGGCAGTTTTACATTTGCTAACCCAGCTATCAACCCCATCTTTGCCTTATGGTTTGGTTGGCAGCTGGCTGGCAGCGAGGCACTACCTAGATGAAATACAGAACAGGCTTCTTATGCCGCTGGGTCTCAGAGACAGAGAGGTCGAGGTGAGATGAGTAGATGTCAAAGCCCTCAGGTTAAGAATGAGGACTCTGGAGTCAGATCCCTGGGTTCAAATCCTGCTTTCACACTTTACTTGCCAAATGATGCCCAGTAATTTACTTAACCTTTCTAAGTCTCCATTCCCTCACCCATAAAATGTGATAATAATAGTACCCATGCTAACATGTTAGCACCTATGTTAATAGTGCCTGTGTTAATATGTAATTTATATTGAGTGCTTATAACATTCCAGGCACATTTGCAAGTGCAAAGCTTACACTCTCATCCATCACACTGCCTCACTGTCTTTTCCCTTCCTCCTGGGATAACATCTCTGGCAGATGCCATTGACTTTTAGGATGATGTTTGGACAATAAGAAGTTCTTTTGTTACATCTGTTTACGCAAACGATCTTATTTCAGTAATTGGAAGGCTTATTTTTTTGAACGCTGGATTTCCTTCTTTTCCCCACTTGGGTCCAGAAAGGAGAGCATCTTCTCTGTCTGGAGTTTCTCTTCCTCTTTCCGCACTCACCCAGCTGCCTCTGGTTCCAGGATGGGGCTGCAGGGGGAGGAGAGGGAAGGGGCAGGAAAGTTCTTGCCTGACTGATACTGTTCTGATCACCTGATACCCAGGAGCTTTCTGGGCTTGGCAGGTGGTTAAGGTTGATCTTTTCTCTTGAGAGAAACTCAAAGGTGTTCTTCAGGGGATCCCTGCCCCCTCTGCTGGGGTGTTAATCACAGTTCTTCTATATTTGCAAACGTATCTCTTTGGTTGGCTGCCAGCAGCTGCTGCAGCTCCTAGGTGGTTGGCAGCTCTCTCAGCATCTCTGCTGGCATAACCTTGCCACCAGGTGGCCCTCTTGGATGGGACTTTGCAGGGCCCGGAGAGCCAGCTCTGCCTTTTCTGTGAGCCAGATCTGGTCCATGGGAAACACTTATAATCCTCCTATTTTGTTGTTCATCAATTACTCTTGGTGACGTTTTCCTGATGTTTATGTGTTTTTTTCTTACTCATTATTCATTATGTATTAGGTGGGGAAAGTTCTATGCGATCTTCATGCACATGGGTCAGTATTTTTCCAATTTGATTTCACTGCAGGATTTGACAGTGTTGTGTCCTCTTTTTTACCCCTCTCCTGTTGGATTCCTCTGTTGCCTGGATGGTGTCCCACTTCTTTGACCCCATCTACACTCCTTCATGACCTCTTCCCCCTGTACTTAACCCTTTAACCTAACCTGGTCCCTTTCCTTTACACACTGGCTCCCTATCTCATTCCCCACCATTACTGTAAACTACCACCTTGAGGTCCGAGTGTTAACATCCCTTGGATGTACTTTGATTCCTCAAACTGATCTAAAAAAAAAATCAGAATTTATCACCTTCCACATCTTTCTTGTGAGCTCCAACTTGTGAGTATTGTCCCGATTGTCACTCAGACACATCTAAGCCTGAAACCCAGGATCATCCCAGCTACATGTGCTACAAGGATCTGCCAATTCTAGTTCCTAAACCACAGTTTCTGGACCCAGGCCAGTGTTTGGAGGTCCCAGTGAACATCTCTCAAGTCAGTCCCCATCAGCCCCACAGCCACTGCTGTTGCCACTTGTGTCCCCAAGTACCCAGCTCTAATTCATACCTCACATCACTGTCACAGTGAATTTTATAAAACAAAAATTGAATTTTACCTTCAAATTTAAGACAAGTCTCAAGGTGGTTAGTTGTGTCTACATGATTCTTTCAGCTCATTCTTCTATTTTGACCATAGATTCTGGGGCTAAACTACTTGTGGTTTCCCTAAAACATGCCGGGCTTTTCTGACTTGGTGCTTTTTCTCTGCCAGTCAAGGTCTCCTTCCTCCCACCTTGAACTCAGAGGAAATGTGTCCTGGGCATAATTTATTCCCTCACAGCCTGTTAGTTGCTTGAGTCAAATTCATTCTGAGATTTTTATCCCCATATTTTGTAGTTATTTATCTCCAAATTTCTCATCCTCACATGATGGGCTAGTTTAGAGATCAGGAATCACTTATTTTTTGTTTATTTAAAAATTATTCTTCAATTATAGTTGTTATACAATATTATATTAGTTTCAGGTATACAACTCAATGATTAGATACTTATATAACTTACAAAATGATCCCCCAATAAATCTAGTTCCCACCTTGTATTGTACATAATTATTACAGTATTATTGACTAATATTCCTTGTGCT
Organism: Macrotus californicus; assembly: GCA_007922815.1. Taxonomy (NCBI): domain Eukaryota; kingdom Metazoa; phylum Chordata; class Mammalia; order Chiroptera; family Phyllostomidae; genus Macrotus; species Macrotus californicus. The sequence continues at coordinate 13,416 of VMDR010006386.1, read as the reverse complement.
GTACTGTATATCCTTGTGACTATTTTGTAAATGTCATTTGTACTTCTTAATCCCCTCATCTTTTCACCTAGTCCCCAACTCCCCATCCCTCTGGTGACCATCAGCCTGTTCTTTGTGTCTTCGAGTCTGTTTTTATTTTGTTTTCATTTATGTTAGGGGCTACTTACTGTTATCTCTGTACCTTTTACCACAGTGCAGGGCTCAGCACATCTTAGTTACTCAGTAATTAATGCTTATTATCAAGGAACAGATGCAACCATATTATTTCAGTAGCTTTGCTATTGCTCTTCTCTCAAACTGGAATGTCCTCCCCCTTGTTGTCTGATTAATATTTATTTTATTTTCACCTCCCAGTTTCATCTTAAAAACTCTGCCTTCTACGCAGACCTCCCTGGCCCCTGGCCCCACTGGAGTCAAGATGCCATTTCTGAACAACCTCAGGTATTCCCAGGCCTGATACCCTTGCCTGTGCTGCTGTGTGCAGTTCTGTCTCCCAAACATGCAGTGCCCTGATACAGAGAAGGGCCTTCTCATTCTTCTTTGCATCTGTAGTGCTGGCCCAGGGCTTAATATACAATAGATAGTGAATGCTTGGGAAATAAATGAACAGATATAAGAGACAAAATCTAGCAGGGTAGTTAACTGTCTGCCAGAGGAGGAAGAGCCAACTTCATGCAGGTGGAGGTGATCTAGTATCGAGGAGATCTAATGAGGAGATCTAATATCTCCAAGGGTCAGATTCCATTGTCAATGTAGCTGTATCAGCCCAGAGACCCTAGGTAGGAGGCAGCTTTGGGCATTGTGGCTGGAAATCCCAGCCCACCCAGATTTGTCCAGGATACAGCCCTCACGTGGTCCAGGGTCCCACACAGACATGTACTCACACAGCAGGCTCCACCTGGAGGCCCAGTCTCTCCTTTCCTGGAGGCAGAGTCTCCCTTGCCATGAACCTCCCCCCATCCTCCAGCACACACAGAGCCTCCCTACCTGGGGAGGACTTCTTCAGAAGTAATGGGAGGACATGAGCACAGGTGGACTTGGGAGGGTGGCAGCTAGACATGGGGGCTGGGAGGCAGTAGGTAGATGGGTTATTTTCTTAAGCAGAGCCCCCACCTCCCTCTGCTGTGATCCATATTCTCCTCAGGGCTCTTCTGAAAGCTTCCCAACCAGCTTCTGTTTCCTGTGCTCCTGGGACTCTATCACCTTTCCCAGGTCCCCAAGCAGGAATCAACTGACCAACCTGAGGACTTGACCCCCCGGCTTCTTTACACTTTCTTTCATGGCACAGTGTTTTGGTTCTAGGCCATTCCTACTGACCTTCCTATGATCTGATCCCCCGTGAGCATGCTTTTGTTAGGAATAGAGCCCCAGACAGGATATAGTTCTCTCTGTCAGTTTGGTCTTGGGCAGCTGCAGGGTGAAGATTTTGCCATCAGCCATGATCAGTGGGGTGCCCTAATGGGGCTGGCCATCATGGCTATGAGCCTGATGGGAAGGCCTGAGGCTTTGGGAAGAGACAGGAGGAGGAAGAGATAGGGATCATCTCTCGGAGAACTTGGCACAATCTCTTCTCCCAGCTAAAATTGCTCTTCTCCTGTGTCTTGCAGGCTTTAGTCAATCCAGGAAAGATGTCCTATCTTCAGCAGCAACAAGGCCTGCCATCCCCCTCCCCAGGTCGCTGTGCCTTGCCCTCCTCAGGTCCCTGTGTCCTGCCCTCCAGTCCCCAGCCGGCAGAAATACCTTCCTGTGCAGATGCCCCTGTCAGCAGGAATACACCCAAAGTAGAAGTGACATCTCTGAAGCCCCCACACCTTGACCTTGGGCACAAAGCTGCTGTAACCTCTCTGCCTTCTCTAGACTTCTTCCTTCCAGCAACTGCAGGGAACACCACATGGTCCCGGGAGAATCTACCTCTCAACTGACTCAAGGAGAATGACAGCTGTGTTATCAGGGTTTCCAGCAATTATTCAACTGGTTCTCTCAGTTTCAACCTCTAGAAACCAGCAGTGAACAGACTGAAGAGCCTTGTTACCAAAGCCTTCCCTGGAACCATACAGGCCCTGATTCTGTATCCTCTGTGGCCAAGACAGGCCAGTTCCTCCAGCTGCTTTCTCCAACCTCTCCTGCCTCCGTTGACCTGGGATCCCCAGAATGCAGGCTGTGTCCTCCTTTGGCTCTGCCTCCTGCTTTTTGAAGTCTTCAGAAGCCAATATCTTTCAAGTAACTGATTTAAATAAGTAACCAAGTTCCCTTTCTTCTCAATGTAATCTTCAGTTTTCTGTCACCTCCCTGATCACTTCATCTCCAAAGACTCTCACTCTGTCCCTGAGCTTGAACACCCCCAACCCTGTGATGCTGTGACCTCTTCCTTCCCACTTCCTTTGATAAATTCAGCTGTTCCTTTGTGGATTTGACTCTACTCACTGGCTGTTTCTGGGAAGGAAAGGGGAGAATGTCACTGGTGGGAAAGGAGAGTCCTGGGCAGGTAAGTCTGGGAGTGTGTGGGTGCTTGGACAGTCCACTAGAGGGCGGTCAGGAAGCCACAGGAAGGAGATGGGGAGGGGGTTTGGTTCTTGGAAACTGGGGCATCCAGATCCTCATCTGCCCTCTCAGTTGGGGCCCATGCTGCTGGGCAGCCTGCCCTAAGTCTGTTGAGAGCCCCAGTGACTTTCCTACATTCCTCAGACAGCTATAGCAGGCAGGGAAGGCGGGGAGTTTGGATGCTGGAGGTACCACTGTCAGGGTGCTCCTAGGCTGAGCAGAAAGTGAGGTTTTCAGGGCTCAAGGGAGGTAACTTAGAGCTGGACCCTTAGATGTGAACCTGTCCTTGGAGGCACTGTGGATACAGGCCTCTGCGCTAGCAACAGACTCCATCATGCTAGGAATCTAAGACTCAGAGAATTCTGGGATTTTTAGTTAGAATACTGTTCTCTCCATAGAAGGACTTGTGTATTATATGTGGATCTACTTTTATTGTTCTCTAAAATTTCTACATAATCAGTAACCATCTACTGAGCACCTGCTATGTACTGGGCCCTGGCCTCACCCTGGGGACACAAAGAACAGGCCAGGCCTGTTTTAATGTGGCCCACTGGTCTACCCCGAAGGAGGATAAGCAAATAAATGGGTATACAGAGCTGTTAATCTGCTTAGTGTCAAAGAGCAGAGAGTGGAAGAAAACATATGGAGGAAGGTGCTCCTGATCCTTAGGGGAGAGCCAGGACCCTCTTTCTAGAACCTGGTCCTGAGTGTAAATAGCAGGTTTCCAGATAAACACAATTATGATTTCCTTTGTTCAACCACCTTTCCATTTTGTTGCCTTCCCCTTCTTTGTCTTCAAGTCATTAAAACGGTTGTTATGACACAGATTTTTGTAACTTTAGGATTTTAGTCCTTGTCCTAAAGAACTTGTCTGGCCAGCAGGAGACAATGGGAAAAGTGGAGGTAGTGGAGCAAGTGGGGGGAAGTCCTACCTCAGCAGGTCTGTATAGCTCTGGGGTGTAGCCCCCTGCAGGGAGCATGACTGTTCTATGTAGTTCCTGGGGCAAAATTTGGTAAGTGTGGGGAAAAAGGCCCTTCATGCCCAAGCCATAAAGAGATTGTTAGCACTCATCATGACCCCCAGTGCCAGGGTTCCTACTCAAAGTTGAACTTCCTAGCTCAGGAAGTATTCAGACAGTTTGTGACAGATTAAAGCCTTGCTGAAGGGATTCAAATCTTGTGACACATTTAGATTCCATTCATTGCCTTTGGTCTCCTTAACCTATCTTTTCATGATGCCTATGGCCCCCAGTTATGATCTTAGACATAACTTTGGCTTTTCCAGCTCTTTGGGCCTCCCCAGTATGCTATTCCAGCATCCAGAGACTATGTGGATTTGCCACAGCAAGGAGGTCACACTGGGACACTGGGTTTCACAATGATTCACTGTCACTCTCCAACAGCCACATATTTGGCCTGGACTAACTTGGGGATTCACTGGAGATATAATAGGGGTGGCTATCCCCTGCCTTTCAGGTGTTTGAGGCTAGCTAATCTCTGCAGTTCCACTAGGCCTAAATTTTTACTTTTAGTTTATAATCTAGTGGGGAGGTTGAGCTCCAGCGACTAAATTTGTTTTGTGCTTCCAAAGAAGTCCTTACCTAAGGGAAGGGAGCTAATTTGCTGATTTTTCTAGTAGTTGGGGTTCTCTGTTCCAACTGGTCATCCAGTATCTGGAAGATTAATCCCAGGATTGGTTTTGGTACCACTAACTTGATTCCTGGGTAAGCACAGGTCAAAATTTTAATTATCACCTGACCCTGATATTGGCTTCGTTGGAGATCTCACTGCTGTAATGAAGCATTAAAGCTGTGAGCTTCTTCCTTTGTCTTCTCAACTCATACTTGACTTCATGTTCGATACCCAGTTCTAGGAGTAGAATTGAAAAAATGTTGGCATTTGGTAGGTGCTTGTTGGGGGAAGTTGTAGGATAAAACTCTGATTATATGTAGGGGACAATAATTGAGTTAGTTTTCATGGATTGTTCTCTCTACATGAAATGCCTTTCCATCTTTTTTTTTCTTTTGATTGTCAAATGATATTTAATTGAAATATTTTCCTTTGTAGTTCTTAACTAGCTGGGCATCCCCTTGCACCACTGTTGATGTCATCTATGATGTCATGAGGGTGGTGTCAACACTGCAGCCCAGAGACTGGGCAGTCCCCAGGATCTCTTTAATGGTTCCAGAGAGTTCTTTAGCTAAAGATTGGTGGCCCATCTGTCAGGCAATGTTGACAATGTCATCAAAAGTGATATTTCCACTGCACTTAATGTTTTGTTTTTGTCTCTGTGTCTTGGTGGTTCTTTGAGGGCTTTGATGATCAGGGTGTGGGCAGAAGGTACTGCCTCAATTGGGGCCTGCTCTTCTGAATGGTTCATTTCTCTGTAATCTTCAGGCCCTTCCAATCACTGGTTGCTTTGGCAATGTCATCAGCAACCATTTTGGAGACAGACCCAGGAGCCCACACTGGGGTTCAAAGCAGACGTGGCACTGACTTCCCCACAGGCACACCTCAGGTATATGCCTTTGATCTAGTTGGGGTTGAACTTCAGTGGAATGGTGGAAGTGGTTGGTGTCGAATGAACTGAGATATGGGGCTACAGAAGAAAGATGACCCTAGGCCTCCTCCAAGCTAGAAGCCAAAATTCCTTTCCTTCCATTTTTAAAAAAGATTTTTTTTTTTTAATTTTTAGAGACAGAGAAAGAAAGGGAAAGAGAGGAGAGAAACATCGATGTGCAAGAGAAGCATCGATCAATTGCTTTTGCATGTGCCTACAACCCAGGTATGTGCCTGACTGGGAACTGAATAGGTGACCTTTGCTTTGCAGGATGACACCCAAACCACTGAACACACTGATCAGGGCCCTTTCCTTCCATTTTTGATCATCAACCTTCAGTTCACTCTGCAGACTCACTAGTATCTCACCCTTTAGTGTCTCATTAATCCTGGCTCCTCCACCAAGTCTGCACTTTTCCCACACCCACCCATCCCACACATGCTTGGCACCCCATTTCACTCTCTGGACTGATTGCTGTGTAATAGCCAGTATACAGGTCTGTTTCCACCCCCTCCTTCCTCCCAAGAAAGGACTAGTGATTTCTCTAGTGGTCCTGGGCTATTTTTCTCTGTACCACAGCACCCAGCTCAGGATGAGCATGACAGATGCTCAATAAATTGCTGTCATTTGATCAGACAAGACATAACAGTAAAATTGAGAGATGAAAATAATAAAATTTCCAGAAGCTAAAAATTTTAATTTATGAAATCAGAAGGATCTCATTAATGAGTAAAGTTCTCTGAAATCTTCATCACAGCATTGGACTTCCTGGATTCTATGCTTTTCTCAGTCTTGGACATTCCAGGGGTCTCACTGAAGGGACTGTGTGGTTGACAGTCTCTTCAGGGTAGACCCCAGGCAGGATCAGTTCACACTCCAGGCTCCCGTCTCAGAGCTGAAGTTCCCACCCGCTGAGTGTGCAGCACCTCTCTCCTGCCCAGCGCCTCCTATAGTCCTGGTACTGGTGGCTCCATTGTCTTCACTTCCCACCATTTCCCAGTTCTTTGCTTAGTGGGTCCTTCTTCAGGGAAAGGAGACTGGGAAGGGAGTCAGCTGGTGCTCCTGTGGAATAATGAGGGAAGTGCTGTGGTCCAGTAGGGTGTTCCTTATTTGGGTGCACACCTAATTTACTGTTCAGTGGCTCATGACTGTCCTCAGGGTCTTTTTAAGGACTTCCCCTAAGGCAGAGATTTTCAACGTTTTTCATCTCATAGCACCCATAAACTAATTACTAAAATTCTGTGGCACACCAATAAATATATTTTTGCTGATCTGACAAAAATAGGTATAATTTTGATTCATTCACACCAGATGGCTGTTGTTGTGTTGGCTGTTGTCATTTTTTAATTTGACAGTCTAAGGGAAAGGAGGTCAGTGTCACTGACTCAATAGTCAGATGTTGCATGTTTTACACATTTTTGCAGCATGCTCTAACGATTGCCCTAAGGATCTGTTGCCTGCCCAGGTTACCCCTTCCTGGAAGGAAACACGCTCCCATTCCCCAGGCTCAGCAAGAGAGCAGAGTCAAGAATGCTCAGAGCCATTGCTTTTATTGGAGGGAGCATGAGAGACAGAACAGCCTCTCAGAGATTCTAGAACAGACTTGGGACAGAGTGAGGGGTCAGCTCTCTTATGAGGGGAGGAAGTGATTAATAGAAAATGACATTGTTCTAACAGAAGGTGAGGAAAGTGTGAAGAATTTGCTATTGTTTAAGGTTGTTTTACTTTCTTAAATTTTTAGGAAAGTTTGAAATGTTTGTTACTTAAGATCTCCCCAAATGGTGAAACCCAGAGGCACAGAGAGCTGAGGACAGATAATTCTGTACTTGGAACTCTCTTAGTCACCCAGCAGGGGGCAGCAGTGGTGGTGGAGGCAGACGCTGGAAGAACTGACTAGTCCTGACCACAGACAGAGAAGAAGAAGGGGTCTGGCACCCAGGAAAGATGCTAGAGCAATCTCCACTGTTTCCTGAAGGAGGAGCTTGGAGGAGGCTGATGGCGGAACCAGGGGTCTGTGAAGAACTTTTTCTTCGAACAGATGGAAAGTAACTTCTGGTATAGTGGTATTCCCCATTGATGCTGGAAGAAAGAGACTGAAGAGGGGTAGGGGGTAACTAATGGCCAGCTATTTGAGGGTAGGGAGCTTTGGAAGACCCACTTCCACTTTGGTGGTCTTCCTGTCAGCATGGGGAGAGGGTGGGGGAGCAGGGCTAAGGGGCCTGGGAGGAGGCTGACAGGAAGATGTGCACTGTTACTGCTGCAAGACATCAATCATGGGTTGAGGGTAACCTGCAGGGACCAGGAGACAACCTTTTGATCTGTAGCAACAATAGTGGAGAAACTGAATCCAAAGGACTCACATAGAAGAAGTGCCTTCTTCCCACCTACTTCCTCATTCATAGAGACTAAGATCTTCCCATCTTTCCCACTCACTGCTATGACCCTCAGCCCACCGTAACCTCCAAGGACAGTCTCTCAACCAAGGGGAGTCCTCTGGGGCTGCGCTAAGATGTCCCATGTCTGCCCACATGTAGAAGGTTCTGCTCTCTGGGGGCTCATGCTCACATTGCAATGATTCAGAGAGAAAGCAAGACCCACGATCCTCCTCACTCCTACTATAGGAAAAAATTGGCCCGTATTCTTTCTCTTCCACACCTGCTCTCAATTGTTCTTGAAATTCCTTGCCCTTCAGTATTTTTTTTTAGGTGACTGTGATGTGCTTTTGCATCTGAAAATAAGAGGGAGACTACTGTGTCACTGGTGGGTAAAAATTTGGGAAATACATGGAATATGATTAGATTCAAATTTCCATTGTCACTGAACATGAGTAGCTCCTAAGGAAGATCTTGACTGGGACACTTAGGAGCCAAGGTAAGAAACCAAGGAGTCATCCTCCCCTCTACCTTCTTCCTCACCTACCATGTTCCATATCTCACCTCAGCATGCCCTCTGCCTTGTGCTGTACACCCTTGTCAGATTGCATCTAATGGTCCATGAGGTGCATGTCTGTTTTGACATTCCAGCAGCCCACTGAGGATGGCTGTCTAGAGACCTCATTCTCTTCTCTGTACTTCTAGGTTTTATCAGTTCTAGATACTGTATTTGTGCTCATCAGTGATTGTTGAGTGAGAGACATAAATAACACCTTCAGTAACTGAGGCTCAAACCGGAGAATTTCCTTCATCTTTCCACACCTGTGTTACTGTGCTGTCTTGGGCTCATGGACACTGGAGGCTTGCCCCACTGTGACTCACTTGTCCAGTGGTTCTAAAAGTGTAGTATGAGGATCCTGGGGATTCCAAGATACTTTCAGTGGGCTCCATAAATAAAAACTATTTTCATAGTGAGATTCAGATGTTATTTGACATTTTCTCTTATTCATGAATACATGGTAGACATGACATAAAGACTAAATGGCATATGTTGGTGTCTTTACTCTGACAGCTAGAACACTGTTACTTGTGTATAAATTGTTTTAAAATTTTCAGTTTTAATTTTTAACATGAGAACTATCAATAGAGAATATTCACTCTACCTCCCCTCCATGGTGAATCCTTCTGTAGAGGTGGGCTTGGGAGACAGTTGGCCCTTTGGGACACTGAGAATGGGTGACCAAAGAGGAAAAGTAGACCTGCCCCTGATTGTCACCAGGGTCCTTCCAAGGATTTCCCAGTCTTTGCTTCCTTTCTCAGGTCCCAACTTGTCCCTCTGTTGCTTTCTCCCAGACCCAGCAAGAGAACAGACATATGCCAATCAGGGATAAAGACTTTTTATTGAGAAGCAGGGAGGAAGGAACATCATAGAGCATGGAATGCTTTCAGTGCATTCATGGTCCAGAGGGAGAGGTGAATTTTGTTAGGAATTTCTGCTCTAGGAGTTTCCGCTAGAAACTCCTAGAGCGGAAATCCCTTACAAAGAAATATAGACAGAGACCTCACTGCCTTCACCAGAGTGTACAGTTGTGTGTGAAGAACTCTGGAAAACGTTTGAAGGATTTAAACAATTTTCTTGTTTTAATGATGTTTGCTCTGGAAACCTTTATGAAACTGTTGAATCCCAGAAAGGCAGATTGCTGAGCAAGGAAATCTGTGTCCTTGTAGTGATCACATACAATCAGCAGGAGGCAGTGTGGTAGAGGGGACAGCAGCTGGAGAGTCTGGCCTGGTCCTGACCACAAGAGTAGGTGGAGAAGAGCAAGAACACGTCTGGCTTCTAGTGAAGATTTTGAGAACATGGTACTTCTTTTGGAATCATGTGGTTTTTTGGGAGAGGAGCTGGGAGGAGTCGTTGACTCGAGAAAAAAATCCCAGGAGACTATGATGGTCTCTTTCTTCTTGAGTCTGGTGAGAGGTAGTGTCTTCTAGGTTATGTGTGTTACTTGTTATTGCTGGGAGCAAGGGGATGACAGTGTAGGATGACCAAGGGGCAGAGAATCTTCATGAGCAGGTCCATAGGGTGACTTCAGAAGTGTCACTTCTGTTTAGGAAGGTATTCCTGCTGGCATGGGGGCACATACCAGGGAGACATTTCTGCTGGCTGGGGGGAGGGGGGCATGGCTCAGGCACCTGGGGAGGGCAGGGCACTGGAGCCTGGGGAGGGGGCTGGCAGGGGACTTTCCATTGTTGCTGCTGCTGGTAGGACATTTCCCCTAGATTGGAGATAATCTGAAGTAAAGAACAAAAGCACTCTACAATGAGACATCACTGGAGATTATTTTTAAATCAGCACAAGGGAGAAGCATCCTCTCTCACTACTTTTTTCTTTAATATCAATGCTATGACCACCTATTTTACTCCCTCCCAAGGCCAACTACCCCATAGAAGCCTCCATGGACCACAGTGGCCAACAAATATGGTTTTCTTGGGGGCTGACCCGCAGATGCCCAGTGTTGCTCTGCCTGCCCCACCCGGAGTGGTTGTGCCTGGGCTGTGCTCTGTGGGGCATGCTCACACTGCAGTGAGTTGGGGGAAAGAAAAGATTGGAAAGTATCAGGAAATCATGTCTGAAGATAAAAGGTAAAATGTCTTTGCAATAGTTAGCTTAAAGTCAAGGTGGTTGGGAAATGACAGAGCATCTGCTAAATTTTGTGAGAGCTATTGATGCAGAAAGTCTAATCTGGAGACGTTGGATTGTATTTCTTCCAGATACCCTGGGTATTTCCTTTTTCTAGGACTGTGCTCTTATTCATTGCAGAGACATTGCTTCCCTTACTTTGTCCTCTTCAGCAATGGCTTTAGTCCTTCCATATCATTCCTGACTACTTTAAACCTGATCACTGCTTCTTCAGGGGTAATTAACATCCCTTTTCATTGGCTGTCTGGAAGAGTTAGAATTGGGGCAGAGTCAGAGTCAGCAGGAAACCCAGCCAGGCATCCCACTCAGATCCTTACTAGATGGCTCATCATCTGGCTTGGAAGTGTGAGCAGGAAACTTGAGAAATATTCAAGACTAGGGCTTATGAGAGCTAAGTTCTGGCCTCAGCTTGACCAATATATGTTTGGCTGACCTGGAGCTTTCTCATTGTGGTTTATGCCTTTAACCACATTGATCTTAAATACCTTGTATTTTAGAACAGTGGTTGGGAAACTTTTTCTGTAAAGGTTCACACAGTAAATATTTTAGGCTTTTCAGGTCAGATAGACTCTATCACAGTGATTAAACTCTGCCACTACTGGTAAAAGCAGGCAGAAATGATATGTAAACAAATGAGCATGACTATGTTCCAATAACATGTTATAAAAACAGGTGGTGGGCTGGGTTTGGCCTGTGGACTTTAGTTGACCGACACCTGATTCAGATTCCTGACTTTCTGCATTGTGCTCCACCTTACTTCTCCCTGCTTCCTGTCTCTCCCACCTGGTCTTTATTTTCTGGTCTGTTTCGCTTGTCTCTTCCTATTGCTCTTTCTGGCCATCTGCCTTTCTTTTGCTGTATCCCATCCCAAACCATAACCCTACACAATCTTTTCATTCCCTCCAGTGGGACATAGAATCTGTTTTATGGGTGCCAGACTGAATTTTAACACATTTCACATTCTATCCTACTATCTCCCCACATCTTCTACAGAGCAAATGAAGTTACCATTCATGCCACCCACGCCACACACAGCACCTCTAGCACTGATATTTGTGGTCAAATGAAGTTAAGCTCATTCACCCAAAGGTCATTGAGCACCTACTAGGGGCCAGGTCTGTGAGTGGGGGAGGATACAAAAATGACTTAGACCCAGCCCAGGCCCAAGAAAAACTCATAGTCTAGTAGGAGACAGATGTGAGCATACAGAGTGAAGGGACAGTGCAATATGGCACATTTGATCAGCACACTCTTCGTTTGTCCACTGGAGGTTACAAGAATCCCCAGTACAAGAGTATTCTCCTGTATGGGGGATTCTTTCCTTTTCCTGAGTGCTTGAGCTTGGCTTAATCCTCCTCCACCAGTGTCATACCATCCCGCTCCCAACTATCCTCCATGAAGTAAAAATGCACTCTCTTCTTGCCTTCTTCAGGACTGATTGACATACAAAGATCTTTTATTATACCCCATATTTCCTAGCAATAAAATGTAAACTCCCCAGTTGGTCACTGAGCTTCCCTATTGGTCCCATTAGATTCTTTCATTCCTGGGCTCCTTTCCTCAACAGTCCTGAGCTCTCAGTGTCCTGGGTACCACCTCTTCCCACCTGGTAACTCAGGACTTCTGTGGGGCTGAGAAAGTCACAATAGTGTGGACAGAACAAAGGGTGGCCAGAGTATAAGTCCCCAAGTAATTTAGCATATTCCACATCTGCAATTTTAGCAAAGACCCCTTAAAAAATTAAAAAAGAGAATGTAATGAAAGTATGTATATTTTGTTTTATGAATGACATTAAGTTTTCCATTTATCTGTACCCAAATTGATATATACAAGTAGATTCAATGTAGATGAATCTCAGTGCTATTATTTTTTTGTAGAATTTGACAAGCTTTTTTAAAAATTTAACTTTAAAATTTTGGCTCTATTGAATATATACATAAATTTCAACACATTTTTGTTGGTAACACTTGGCAAGGTTATTCTGCAATTTATATGGAAAGACAAATGATGAAGAATATTCAAGTATTTCTTAAAAGGTACCAAAGTTAGACAACTCTAACTACCAGATATGAAGGTTACAGTAATTAAGGCAGTATGGTAAACACTTACTGTAAGGACAGATACATAGACTAATAGAACAGAATAGAGGCTCTAGGAACAGATTCACACCTATACAGTTACTTATGACAGAGGTGACTCTGCAGAGCAGTGGGCAAAGGGTTGTCATTTCAATAAATGATGCTCAGATCAATTGGATACTCCCACGGACTGAAAAAAATATATATCTTGACCCTTATCTTACATCATAAAAAATTAGTTCTAGGTGGTTATAGATCTAAATTTGAATGGTAAGGTGGTAGAACTTAAACAAATTAGCAAGAATATCTTCATGATATTGTTGATATAAAAACAAGGAACAAAAAGCATAATTCTTGAACAGGAAATAAAAAGCATAATTACAAAGGGCGAAAATGATACATTAGATATCATTTAAATTGGGATTTTCTGGTTATAAAAACACACTGTTACAATTGCAAAGAGGTAAACCACAGGGACAGAGAAGCTACTTGTGATACACGTATTTCCCAGAAGGCTTGTGTTCAGAACCAGAAAACACATACACATGCACAGCCACACAGACTGCAGAGCAAAAAGAAAACACGACACAAATAGGAAAACGACAAACAGCTTGAGCAGGTGGTTCATGGAAGGCTATTTCCAAATATCCAATAAAGTATGATAAAGTTCTCAACAGCATCAGTCATAAGAGAAATAAAAACTGAAATCACAATGTACTGTCTCCACAGAGCCCCTGAAACAACTAATATGAAAAGGACAGCTACCACCAAGATTGGTTGAAGTGTGGAACAATGGAAACTTTCATACACTACTGATAGAAATAATATTTTTTAAGATTTTGGAAAAATTAACAGTATTCACTGGAGTTGAACATACCTTATCGTCTGTCCCAGTGATTATATCCTTAGGTATGTACCCAACGGAAGTATAAATATGTATACAGAGTAACAAAAAAATATTAACATGAGTTTTCTGAGGAAATTCCATACTGTTTTCCACAGTGGCTGCACCAGTCTACAATCCCACCAACAGTGCACTAGGGTTCCCTTTTCTCCACATCCTCTCCAACACTTGTCTGTTGATTTGTTTATGATGGCCATTCTGACCGGTGTCAGGTGGTATCTCATGGTGGTTTTAATTTGCATCTCTCTGATGGCTAGTGA
>VMDR010006385.1:0-45821 GCA_007922815.1 Macrotus californicus | reverse complement strand
CTCCCCTCTGGTTACTGTCAGATTGTTCTTAATTTCAATGTCTCTGGTTATAGTTTGCTTGCTTGTTTATTTTGTTGATTAGGTTCTACTTAAAGGTGAGATCATATGGTATTTGTCCCTCACCACCTGGCTTATTTCACTTAGCATAATGCTCTCTAGTTCCATCCATGCTGTTGCAAAGAGTAGGATCTCTTTCTTTCTCTCTGCTGCGTAGAATTCCATTGTGTAAATGTACCTCAGTTTTTTGATCCACTCATTGACTGATGGGCACTTAGGTTGCTTCCAGCACTTGGCTATTGTGAATTGTGCTGCTATGAACACTGGGGTGCATAGGTTCTTTTGGATTGGTGTTTCAGGGCTCTTAGGGTATAATCCCAGCAGTGGAATTGCTGGGTCAAAAGGCAGTTCCATTTTTAGTTTTCTGAGGAAATTCCATACTGTTTTCCACAGTGGCTACACCAGTCTGCAGAAAACAATTTTAGATATCAGTGAAAAATCACTCCTGGACAACTGTTTGGTTCTAAAACAAGTTGAACAAGGGCAGTCTGGTCACGTGTATAAAGTTCCAAACTTATACACCCTTAGACCTTTGACCAAATTTCACTTCTATGAATTTATCCTAAAAAAAAAATCGACCAGGTGTGCAGATTGTATAGGAGTGCTCGTGGCAATGCTTGCAATCATGAGAAAAATAGTGAGAAATGGAGACAACCTACGGTAGATGAGATCCGTGTTTGGAAATACTTCCTCTTCATTATGTCCCTCTCTGTGGACCCAGAGACTGTTCTGCTCCCTAACTCAGGCTGGACCATATGACTCATTGTGACCAATGGAACATTCAAGACCAAGATGCCACCCAATGCTTGAAAACCATTTTCTGTCGTCACCATGAGAAGAACATGCCACCCCAGGCACTGCAGGATGAGAAGATCCCAGCAGGGCATGAGAGACTGGGGCAGCAGAACCCCCCCCCCCACCTCACTGCCACCCTGCCATTCTGCAAACTCCTAAGCAGGAGGCGGAAGCTTATCTCTGTGCAGCTCTGAGACCTCGTTGCTGTCTCTCACGCAGCATTGTAATGGCCACAGCTGACGGACACAAAACTAGAATGTCAAAAAATAGAAAATTTGATAAATTGTGATACTTATGATGGAGTATTGAACAGTCATAATATACTTATTGACATAGAAAATGTCTAAGCTATATTAAGAAAAAAGCAAGTTATAAACATGTATGTGTAGTATAATCATATCTTAAATTATATATACATATGTGTTTACATGTAGAGGAAAGAGCCTGGGAAGGAATGTACCAAATGTTGGCAGTGCTTCTCAATGAGTGGTAAGAATATAAATATTTTCACTTTCTTCCTTATAAACAGCTGTATTTTTATATTAAAAATAAGCTTATAGTAATTTTAAGTCAATGAAAATAATAAAGTTATATCATTTAGAAAAACAATTAAAATGTAAGGACTTCTGCCTTAATTTGCCAGGTATCATTGACCTTCAATAAGAAAAAAGTTATGTACAAAGGACACACGGACAAAGCCAAAGGGGGTAGGACCGAGGGTGGGAAGGGGGGATGGGAGGTGGGGGGAGTGGTGGGGGAAAAATGGAGATGACTGTACTCGAACAACAATAAAATAAAGAAAAAACAAGCTATTTTCTTCTCCTGAAGAGTTATAAGTATGTTTTTTTTTTAAATCTGGCAACTGACAGCTGCAGTTATGTTGCAAAAATTAAATCAAATTACTGTCGACATACCCAAAACAGCCTAGCCTTTTGTTCCCCAAATTTGTCTGTTTCTTACATCAACTATTGAGTCTTTGTTTCAGATTCTGAGGGGCATATCTGCGAATCAGTCCTCATACAATTTCCCAAAAGTCAAGTTAACCCTCGTTCCCACCTCTCACTCCTGATGCTTTCTCCTTGATCTACCCATAAAATCTCCAATCCAGAAGCAAGGATTAGGAAAGTGCAGACTCTAATAAAAAAATAATTTGATTAGCATCAGGGAAAGAGAAAGCTTACCCAATTAAAAGGACTGTCTGGTATCAGAAACAGACGCTGTGAGCACAATAAACACGGACAAGAGGGCACGGAGAACAGCATCCAAGTCTGCTGGGAATCTGTGTGAAATACGTCCACCCAATCCTAACGGAGGGGCAGGGGAGTCATTAAAAACACTGAACCAAAAAACAAAAAAAAAATCTGCCAGTGATCAGCTTAGCATTTACAGATCCCAGACATGGCTTGCAAAAAACGTCCTGCCTAATTTTCCCGCAGGTGTTCCCGTGCCCCGGGCCCGCCTCTGCTCCGTCAGGGGCCTGCTACTCTCTGGTGTTAGGGATTATGGTTGTTTCGGTTACAAGACACAAAGCAGACCTACGGTTTCAGGAAATATTAAAGGCCTGATCGCCTGCAGAAAAATGACAGAAACTTGCATCTCGGGTAGCCTTTCACTAATGGCCCATTAGGGGAGCACAGGGAAGGACAGGTTCTCTGAGCACACCACCGCTGTACAGGTCTGGAAGAAGGCCCAGGCGCCGCACGTCCCTTACAATCTCTCGTTTAGTTGCCAGGGACCTCCCCTGATCAGAAAATATTTGTTGTTACCTGTTATGTAATTTATTGTGAGGGAGGATGTTTTAAATCACATAAAAATGACTTGAATTTTGGTTGCTACCTACAGTGGAAATGCTTCCCAGTTGAAATTCAAGGTCTAAATCTCTCTTCGCAATGCCGCACTACTTTATGACAGGTCACTAAAGGTGCTGTCACTTTGATTCTGTTAATATTTAATGCATCCTTTGGGTAGAATTCACCAAATCATGTTCTCTGCTAAAAGTTGCATCTTCCTACTTAATAAACATGTTTCTACAGACACTGTACATGAGGGTTCATTTTTAAAAATATGAGGATGGAGGGTATAATCCCTTATATTTTATAACCCGTCTTACAGGGGGCTTAAATAAATACATGCGACAACACAAGCTCATGCAAATTAAACAAAGTAGGCGGAAACACAACGCAGCCAGGAGTGGTGTGGGCAGACAACACAGGTGCCTTCCCCTGCACTTGCTCGAGGCCGGCGCTGAGCCTTCGGCAGTAATGTGACACAGGATTCCCAGGACCAGAGTAGCCTGCTGGCTCAGGAGGAAGACAGCTAATCCTGCTCCGCTAGACCTGAGGGAAGATTCTCCCTTGGGTCCTCACGAAGAAGCTGCTGTGGAATGTAACGAGCCACACCCTGAAGGGTTACACTGCACGGAGAGGGCTAGTTGTCTCACAGGACTTACAGGGCCCAGGCCAGCTGAGGGCATGAGCCACCCCCCACCCCCACCCCCGCCTTCCCTGGAGACCAGAACAACTTGACCTGGGCACACACTGCGCCTGAGCCGGAGGCAGACTTAGGAGCACCGAGAATGGTTGTTTGGAGTCATTTTTATGCTGCAGAATGCTGTCTCCAAACAAAGACTTTCTTGGCGGCGGGAAATACAGAAAGAGAGGAAGGTCTGGGGACGTGGATGCGGAGGGCAGTTTTCAGGGTGCCCACGGACAGAAGGACGTCCAGCTGGAGATGCGGGGTGCGTGGGAACCGGTGGGGAGATCTGGGCTCGGCTGAAGACGGCAGCCGCCAGTGTGACGGTGGAGGCTGAAACAGGGGGCAGACTCGACCCAGCTGCGGGTGGAAACGGCAGCGCTGAGGACCCACAGGTTAGAGAGTTGCTCAGAAAGAGGAGGAAGCGGAAGCTTTTAGTTCTTTTTCCGTGACATGCAGAGCGAGGCTCCCAACGTGGCTTCCACGTCACTAGTCTCACTCTTGTAACTTGGACTGCCCTCCAGGACGGCGGCCTTCTGTGTGGGGACCTGGAGCCAAGGCCGGGGATCTGCAGGGCAGCGCACCCCGCCCTCCACCGCCGGACTCCTCGGGACAGCTTCTCAACACTGTCCTCACGTGCGCACGTATGCTCAGGGCTTTACAAGCCGCCTGCTCTTGTTCCAGGCAGGTCCGCAGTGAGGAGAAGAACGAGGGCCCGTCCCACGGGGGCCAGCTGGCTCGGTGCAGGGCTGAAGCCTCGTTGCGATGTCGTGACGTCATGGCTCTGGCATTTGAAATGTGCTGTGTTACACATGAATTGCATGTTTACCTTAGTGAACAGTGCTATTTTAGGGAAGGACCTGCACACGCTTCCCCAGGAACCATGGGTGGCACATGCAGACAAGAGCGGGCATGGCCAAGTCGCTCAGTGACCTGAGTTTAGATATTGCTGGGAGGGAGTGGGCATCTCTACCCCCTACTCTAAATGGGGGGTGCCCCTGGGAGTTCACTAGAGTTCACCCTAGAAAAAATAAGGGGTATGGATCTTCCTGAAAGTTTCATCAGAATTAAGACCACTCTAAAGGAAAGGAAGGTCTGCCGGCTGCCTGGGGACTGACAGGGCAGCTGCTGCTTCCCAAGGCTCACTTTCCTAAAAGCAAATGTCACAGATGTTTCTGGAACTAGCAGACCCACTGCTCAGCAGCAGAGGGTTTGGCAAGGACTCTGCCGCAAGCCCTCCTCAAAGAAGGGCTAAGGGAGACGAGCGCGAGGCCCTAGCAGTCGCTTGGATAAGGGGGCTGCCTTGAAGACAAGTCGCAGCTGCCGGTCTGGGACACTGGAAGCTGTTTGAGGGCAGCTGAGGGCAGCTGAGTATCAGGAGCAGCTGAGGGGTGGGGCAAATACCCACCAGAAACAGATGGGGGATGGGGCAAACTACAGTCAGAGCCACCATTGGTGGGGTGTCAGTGATGTGCCGAGTCCTTCGCTGAGTATCTCATATGCATGCGTAGCCTTATGTAATCACAGTCAAACAGCCCAACCCAACTCCCATGTTAGAGATGAAGAAACTTGCGGAAATTCAGTTAGGAAATGGCTGAGCAGAGATTTGAACCCAAAGCCCGTCTGTTGGCCATTTCTTTATGCTTCTCTCTAATCTCGTTACTTAGGACCGGCACAGATGGCATCACCTGGGAGCTTGTTAAAAATGCGGACTCTCAGGCCCCCCTACGGCCTCCCAAACCCACATCTGCATTTTAACAAGACCCCCATGGGACCTGTGTGCCTCCAGGTCCGAGACACATGGCCCGGATGTGCCGCCACTATTTGGTTAATTAACAAAGGAAAGGTGACACATGGTGATACAGCCACAGATCAGTTTAGATAATAGCAAGCTGGGACAACCCCTTTGGGGAACACTGTGACAATATCTATCAAAATTTGAAGTGCGTATTCTCCTTAACTCAGAACTGCTACTCAAAGAATCCATTCTACTTGTAAACTCACATGTATGCGCAAAGCTCTGTAACAAAGATCGTGATTGTGTGGAGAGCAAACCTAAATGCCCATCAACAGGTGCATAGGGTAAGTTCCCAGGACAAGACAGATGGCAGGTTCAAGCTGTGACACTCTGAGGAGGACTTAATAAAGGGACCGTTAGCAAAGCTGCGGGTAAGACAAAAGAGGGTGGCATAGTGCGGTCGGTGGCCCTCACCTGGGGGCCTGTCAGAACACAGGCAGCCAGGCCCCATGCCCTGACTGAGTCTGTAGGTCTGGGGTGGGCCGGGCATCTGCATTTCTAGGTCCCCTGGTGAAGCTGATTTTACTGGCCCAGCACCACGCTTTGAGAATCCCTTGTATAGTGAAGTAACCCAGGACTAGCTAGAGTGAAGGAGAAGCCCTCGGGCCCAATGGGACAAGGGGAGGGACAGACTGCTGGAACCTGGAAAGAGATGACCATGTAGAGAAAGCACCTAAGATGACCTTGTAAGGAGCGATACAAGGGAAGAAATACGCCAACCTCGCTCTCCTTCCTTCCTGTCTCATGTTTGGCTTCCCATTGGCTAAAGGGCCTGGAGGGGCAGGAGGAAGACAATCCGGTCCAACAGTGGATTGGTTGCATGAAGCCACTGAGAACTCTGCAGACACGAGCAAGAATAAAGCAGCAAATGCCGAACGGTGCATGCTGCGACGCTGCGCCTATGTTCACACATACCCCACGAGGACACGAGAGGCTGTGAATGAGGGTGCCTCTGCCTCTGGGGCACTGGGACTCCGAGAGCGGGCAAAGTAGGGGTATGGAGGGAGTCAAGAGGGGTACAGGGTGCACCTGGCCAGAGGACCACACAAAGAGGAACCGTCAGCATCAAGAGACTGCCCGGAAAGGTCCAGCACCAGCAGGGTCCGTGAGTGGACCAGGGGCCACACTGAACCAGCTCACATGGCCTGCACTCAGGGACTGCACTGGGGTGGGTTTCATCCTGGATGCACATTTGAACCGCCCAGGGAAGCTTTGAAGACTACCACACAGGCCCTGGGGTAGGACTGGGCTCGTAAGTGAGAGCGTCCCAGGTGCCTGTCTCTGTGCATTGTTTTAGCCCCATTCCAGCTCCCCCAGGACCCCACGTCCCTCCCTTTCAACAGCCCCTAAAACAGGGTCCTTGACACCCACTCCTCTGCCCCCAGAAGCCGTGGCAATAGGAAGGAATGCTCCGTGCCTCTCTTCTCTGTGTAGGACTGGGGGCGCAGTGGTGAGACCCACCCCCTTGTTACAGGGGTATGAGCGTATCGGGATTAGTGCTGAGGCTGTTCCTATTATTAGAGAAAACAGTGCTGTGCCAACAGGTTGCCTTGTGGATCTGTAAGCCCAGACACAGTGACTCTGAGCAATGCAGTCCACGCTCCCAGCTGGGCCAGGGCCTGGAGAAAAGGTGTGGCTCTTCGAATGATATTGAACAATGTAAAGACTGGTCATGATTCACAAAGCTGAATACAGCCCGTAAAAACCGAGAAGATTAGGGGACATTAGGAAGCACACACACGCACGAGAACCAACCCTGAACACGCACAATTTAAAACAGGCCTTGCCAGGTAAGAGCATCTGCAACCGGCTGGCCAGCGGGACCAGGCAGCCTCCCCACCGGGGCTGTGGAAGGCAACCCGCACCGCCTCCTACTGTTCCAGAGGTCCCATTTCCTCCCGATGCCGGTTTTCTAAATTTAGAATGCAAAGTTTACCACTCACACAGTTTCAATTAAGATGACATATGCTTTATGAGAATAACATGCAGTCAACCTCCTAATATAATCAACCTTTCTTAAAGTCAAGATGCCTGTTTCCAAGCAGGTCAGTGAGCAAGACTTCAAAGATGGGTCGAGAGAGGATTGTTTCTGGAACATTCATCTTGGAACGAAGGAGAATTCTTCAGGGAGGCAATCCTGGTTTGTCTGCTGTGGAACTCTGCCCACGAGGGTAGCCAAGCCTTTGTCTGCTAAGAAGAGTACAGAAACCTTCCACGGGGGAGATGCGAACTTGTTACAGAGGGAGCAGAAGTGAAGACTTGCAGGGCTGGTCTGAGTCCGCTCAGAGGATTTCACAGACACTTGGATGATGAGTCTAGAATGGATTAACTCCAGCTGGTGGGGATGATGACAATGAATGACAAACAACAGTGGTGTTTGTTGAGCACCTAATGGGTGCCAGACAGCATGCTGAGTACTTTACTGCATTAAGTTTGTAAGGATGAAACAACAGAAATATAATACGGCTACAACTATTATGCAGTTGTATGATGCAGTAATTATAATAATGCAGTATTATGTTACAGAGATGGGTAAGTCACACGGTCACTGGTTACACTGCTAAGATGGTGACCAGGCTGGGACTCCAGCCCACCGTGTGACCCTGGAGCCCGGGCTCCGAGCCACTGCACAGGGGCCTCTCATAGCCAATGCTACTGAGCACTGTGGAGTATCTTACTTGAATCTTCCTGACAACCCTGCAAGGAAGGTTTTATCAACCTGTTTTCTAAATAAGGAAACTTCAGGAACAAACAGTTTGGGGTTCACCTAAGGTGTGTGGCTGAGCTGGGGTCTGAACCCAGGCGTTTGCTCTGGAGCACAAGACTATGCTTCTGCCTTCGCATTGCAAAGGACAAATATCTGACTGAGGTCACAGAGAGGCAAGGGCAGGAGCAAAGCGGGGGACGGGGAGCACACGTGAGGCCCAACATGCCGCCGCAGAGCTGGGCCACTGG
This sequence comes from Macrotus californicus, assembly GCA_007922815.1. Classification (NCBI taxonomy): domain Eukaryota; kingdom Metazoa; phylum Chordata; class Mammalia; order Chiroptera; family Phyllostomidae; genus Macrotus; species Macrotus californicus. The sequence continues at coordinate 37,744 of VMDR010006385.1, read as the reverse complement.
AGAGCTGAGGGTGACACACCCTCAAGGGGCGAAACAGAAAGGACAGGCACATTTACTATCACAAAGGGAGGCAGGGCCTCCTGTAGGAACATTCTGGAAACTCACCTGCCCCTCCTCAATGTGCCTGCTTGCCCTGGTCCTTCGTTCTGCATCTTACCATGCAGAGGGCCAGCGTGCTTGCGTTCTTCAGGGGCAGCTGGTACGGGGCGGGGACAGGGATGAGCCACACAGGCAGTAGCCAGGGAAGGAAGGAGCAGTGCCACAGAGGGGCCCCCGGCAGGAGAGGGCAATGGAACGCTCTGGAGACCCCAAGCCAACAAGTTCTTTCTGGTTTTGCCTCACAAATATTTTCTTTGCTTAGCTAAAAAGCTCAAAAACAAGATAATAACGTAAAATAAGCAGCCCGACAACTGGAAATGCACTGCCCTACTTTTGAACCGTGTGAGAGGTTGAAGACCTGACTCAGTCACTTCTTAGCTTTGTGACCTTGAACACGTGACTAAATGGTGCGACTCGGTTTTCTCATTTCTGCAATGGGGGTGATACTAGCATCCACCTAATGAGGTTAATTGTGAAAATTAAGTTAATTGGTGCACCTGGCGCTCCGTCGTGTGAACATCGGTAATTGTTGTTTTCCAGCCGTGGTTGTTGATCGGGTTTGAGCAGGCCTTTCTGTTGAGATTATGGAAGTGAGGCATTCCCACGGCTCTGAGTAGTCAACCCCTAGGGCAGAGATTTACATTTCCAGTTCTACGTGCCCCTTGGGAAGGGAGTGGATAAACTCTAACCAATTACCAAATCCTGTTCCTTTATCTTTGGATGCAAGTCACCATGCTACATCAAAGCTCTGACTTCTTAAAAAATTAAGTTTATTGAGGGAACGTTGGTTAATAAACATCCCCTCTTATAAATTTCAGGTGTATAAATATCTTTATAATCTATGTATTCTATCGCATGCTCACGATTCAAAGGCTCCTTCCATTACCGTGTATTTGACCCCTCCACCCTATTCATTCTCTCCCCACGCCCAGTCCTCTCTGGTAACCACATTCTGTGGCCTGTATTTAGGAATTTTGTTTTGTCAAAGCTCTTGCTTTTGATAAGTTAGCAGTAATCATGAATCGCTTTTAGAAGAAAATGAGAAGTTTAGTTTTACAAAAACACTACTTCAAATACTATGAGGTCTTTAGGGGAATTCTCGTAGCTCTTGCCCAAAGCTGAGAGGTTGTTTCGTGCCTTTTTTAGACCTTTGCACAAGCTGGTCTCTGCCTGTAATGTCTCTGTCTCCACTTCCGCAGGCCTAACGAACTCCTATTCGTACATCAAAGCCCAGCTCCAGCGTATCCTCTGTGCTACTTTGGCATTGTGCAATATACTTATGCTGTATGGTTTTCTCTGTAATACAACTGCTTCTGTTAGCTTTCCTCACTAGATACTGAGCTCTGTGAAGCCAGAGACGTGTTTCGGTTACCTCTGTGCCTTCAGCATCTAGAACACGGTGTTCATTCATCTACCCACTAACAAGTATTTATGGAAAGTCTACGTCCGCCAGCGCATGAAACACTGAGGAAGGATACAACAGTGAGAAAGATTACTGTAGTGGAGATCATGGCGGGGGAGGTAACCACATTATTTCCTGCCTTCCTCCCTCAAAAGAGCAGTCTTCCAAAGCTATATTTGATGCAGATGTGTTGAGCGTCAGTTGAATGCATATCCAGCTAAATGTATTCATATGGGTGCCGTCTAGCAGAGAAACATCATCTGGGCCTCGCTTCACCGGAAGGGGGCTATCAGAAGGAGTAGGGGGGTGGCTTCTCAGCTTTGAAACCAGCCACCAGTAAGTGTCTGTGGACCTGTGGGATATGGGGGAGCCACACCAAGGACATTCTCACATTGTTCTTCCACTGTTCGCCACGGCTGTTGACCTGTGCACCCGTGGCTGCTTTTGGAGAACTGGTAGACCTGGCAAGGTAACCTAAGTCAACTGAGATTAGGATGCGTGTGTGCAGACCAGGCTTATGTGTGTAACCCAAGGCACCCCGCGGGCATAGAAGCATGGGGCCTGGGCAAGGCAGGGCACAGGAAGTTGGCATGGTTCGTAAGACGGAGACAATATTTTCAGCAGAATCCCCTTTGGAAGCGAGCTGTAGGTGTTTGAGAAAAATATCCCATGTCAAAGGTGAAGTGTGAAGGGAGCCTGGTCATACATCAAACTACTTAGGGCAAGGAAAGATGGATGCTTATTGTTATAGGTGTACGAGTCTGCAGAATGTCCTCCAATCTTTATTCTCCCTTTCTTCCATAGTAACAGAACCTCCACGTATTAGCTGGGCACATCTGCCCAGGACACAGACTATATTTCCCCGCCTACCTTGTAACTACACGTGACCATGTAACTAAGTTCTGGCCCATAGGATGGAGGTAGAAATGCTATGTGCAACTTCTGGGAAATATTCTTACAGGGGAAGCATATCCCCTCCTTACAGGCTGGAATGTATGTGAAAGGGCTGGAGCTGCGGCAGCCATTTTGAATGGTGAGATGACCTTGGGAACAGAAGCCAAGTAGGAAGGAATAAGATGAAGGAAGGCCTCCCACTGAAGACAACAGAACTGCCCTGCCACTCTTTGTCTTCTTTGACGTGCCACGTAAAGCTACCTCTCAGGATCATCTAATCTTCAGTCAAGTTGGCCAATCCATGAAAAATAAACTCACACCATGTGTTTTTGTGTGGAAAGCAGATTTAGGGCTTAGCTAATAGGACGGAAAACCAGGCGGCACGAAGGTTGTAGAAGTGAAGAGGCCTAGACAAGCATGAAAAAGCAAGTCTCGAAGTCTCTGGACACCATGGGAAATGCCTTTTCATTTGAATTTGAGAAGATTTCTTGAAGGGGAAATTGAATTAATAGTCAAAATATGTAAACTGGATTAGAAATGTGAGGGCAATACCTCAGAGGGAACACCCAGTTAAGGTTCTGGGAAGTTGCCAGGCATTAGGCCCAGAGGCAAGAGAGCTCATGTCCAGTCCCCGTTAGCTGGGATGAAGCCGGACAGGACTAGAGGGGAGGGCCAGGAGCTAAGCGGAGGCCAGCTCCTCATGAAAGGTCTTAGAGACTTGTTAGGAGGTGAAGATTTCATCTCAAGGGCAATGAGGCTGGAGTTGCTCCGTGTTTCATCAGAAGAGCCTGAGGCTGGCGTCGCACTCTGGACAGGCAGCTCTGGCTGCAGCACAGAACAGCTCAGGGACGAGGCAGCAGGAAGCGGGGCTCCATCTCCAGGCCGCAATGCAATCTGAGCACGAGGTACAGGTGGCTCTACCGGGGATGGCGGGGGAGCAGCACTTGAGAGGCATCCAGAGCACCGAACAGACACTTGAGGGCGAAGATGAATGAAACTCGGGGTCCACCGAGCGGTTTCTGCCTCAGGGCCAGAGAAGGGGGAGGTCTGGTAGATAAAGGACATGACCTTTTTGACCTGTGAGGGCCTGTAGGGTGTGGGGCGTGGGGCACAGGTGGGCAGTGAGGATCAGTAGCACATCCAGGTCTGATCCAGTTCCTCCGCCTCAGGCCCCTATCCTCCAAGACTAACTAGAAGAGGAGAAGAAAAGGAGGAATAAGAAATGTCTTCTAGAATTCCCAAGGAAGGGTAGGTCAGGGCCCCTTTTCTGCACCAATTTCATCCTGAGCCCTGGGCAGTGTTGCAGGAGACTTCGGCGTTCACCCCCCACCCCACGGAATTGCCAATAAATACCGTGAATAGGCCTTCTCCTCTTTGTCACTATTGAAAACTCATGTAAAGTGCCCGAAGCATTCTTTCCCATCCCCTCCCCACTCCAGTTGATACCATATGCTTTGCAAAAAAAAAAAAAGAAAGTCAACAAAGCAAGTTTTGGGAAATAACCCATTAGATTAAGCTTTTCCCAACAGGGGAGACCAAAACCAACAATGTAACTGATGAAGTCTGATTTATATGTAGGTAACTCGGGCTGCAGGGATAAAAAGTCTGGGCCAATACCAATCTTAAATTTAAATGCATGTCACCCAGATTCTAAATAGTGAGTCCTCTTTCCTTTGGGGCTCATTAAATCTGAAGCCAAGGAGGGGGGCCAGGGAGAAAATAAAGGATAAACCTATCATTTAGCTTTAGAACACAGAAGGGGCTTGAAACTCCCCCAAAGGTAGCAGGAACAGCCTTTAAATCCTGCCTTTTCTCGGCCCCTGTCTACCGCTCACGGCCACCCTAATTAGCGGCAGCGCGAGGGTCAAACTGTAGAATCGCCGCCAAGATAGGCAGGAGCCGGCTGCGGAGTTCAAAGGCGCCCGTTTGTTTGTTACTGTTATGCAGTGACCTGGCTGCCGCACCGAACGTCCTGGGGGAGATCCTGCCCCAATTAATAAAAACCTTGTTTTCTTCAAAGTGAAACGCAAGGGTAGATTAATACATTTGAAAATGAGTATAAACAGGCTCATTTAGTAAAGAATTTCAGTGGCGAAGAGCTCAGATTTCCTAGCTTTTAGGGGAGAGCCAAGAGCTGAGTTTTGCTGCGAGTCACTCACCCACCAGGAGAAAAACAGCGCAGGGAAGGGCACACGCAAGTGCAGGTCTTCCTCGGTTGGAGACGCTTTAGATGTCCACTTTCACTTACTGTGTAGGGGATAGAAACTGAGGGTCGCAGTGCATGTGTCCACTTCCCTAGGTAGGGAGTTAAAGACGGAAGTGAAAGGGTAGTGTTTTCACCTCTGCATACAATTTGCAGTCACAGTTTTGGAAAACCGCGGAGTGAATGAGAGGGGGGTAGCTGGCTACCCAAGTGGGGCTTATGAATCAGGTTTCTACGAATTCCTGGGCAGAGACAGTGTACCTCTCATTCCTAGGAGAGACACAGAGTAAGCTCCCTGACATCAGTCTTGGCAATGAATTTTTTGTTTTAGATTTGGTACCAAGAGTAAAAGAGTATGAGCAAAAACAAGTAAGGGGACGACAGCAAACTAAAAAGCTTCTGCACAGCAAAGGCACCGTCAGCACAATGAAAAAGCAAACTAGGGAATTAGAGAAATATTTGCAAAGCCTGTATCTGATGAGTAATTAATAGTCAAAATACATAGAGAACTCACACAACTCAATAGCAAAAAACCCCCCCCAAAACAATCTGATTATAAAATGGAGAGAGGAACTTAAGAGACATTTCTTCAAAGAAGACATACGAATGGCCAACAAGCATATGGAAAGATGCTCAACATCAGTCATCACTAGGGAAGTGCAAACCCGAACCACAGTGAGGTACCACCTCAATCCTGTCCAAATGGCTTCATCTAAAAGACCAAAGATCAGAAGTGCTGGTGAAGGTGTGGAGGAAAGGAGACCCTCGTGCACTGTGGGTGGGATTGTGAACTGGTGTGGCCACTGTGGTAAACAGTGTGGAGGTTCCTTAAATATTAAAAATAGAGCTGCCACGTGATCTAGCAATCCCACTTCCGGGTCTGTATACAAAGTAATGAAATCACTACCTCAAAGGGATGCCTGGACCCTCGTGTTCCCTGCGGCATTGCTCTCAGTAGCCAAGACCATGTCCGTCTACGAGTAAATGGCTAAGGAAAATGTGACGTCATGTGTATATATTTCACTCGATGTGTTTATATAGTAAAATACTACTCAGCCATCAAAAAGGAATCCCCGCCATTGGGACAACATGGATGGACCTTGAGGGCATTGTGCTAAGTGATGTAAGTCAGACAGAGAAGGACAAATACAAATACTATATGACCTCATGTATATGTGGAACTAAAAAACAAAACAGAACAAAACCGAGCTCATAGAAACAGAGGAGGTGGTTGCCAGACGGCAGGGAGTGGGAGTTGGGAAAGGAGTGATCAAAGGCACAGCGGCACAAGGTAGGGAGGTCTGGAGACGGAAGGTGTGGCAGGGCGGTTAGAGCCAACAGCGCTGTGCTGTGCACTTGAGAGTCACTGAGAGAAGAGACGTTGACAGTTCTCTTTACAAGAAGAACTCTGTAACTGTGGGAGGGGATTGATGTGAACCAAACTTATTGGGGTGATCGTTTCACAGCACACACACACACACACACACACACACATCAAATCATCACGTTGCACACCCAGAACTAACACAACGCCACATGTCAATTACATTTCAATAAAACTGGGAAAGACAAAACAAAATTCTAAAGAAAGGAAAAAAATGAAACAGTTTATCTCTCTCAGAACTGGAGAAAATATGGCAGAGGCATTTCTGATCTGGAGAGTTTTAAGTTTAAGCTTTACGGGGGAAAATGACCAGATGAAACTATGAGACTATGCTTGAAGATGATGAGGGTGTCCCAGGAAGGAGCACCAGAGCTCTGCATTTTCCACGAAAAAGTCAGGGCAGGCTGATGGAGTCTGCTGCTCCCAACTTAATGAGCCTGCAAAGCAAGAGGCAGACTGTTACCTTGACTTGCTACCCTCGATATTAAGTACCTTTTTATTTTTCTCATCAAGAATGGTGCTTGGGACTCATTACTACAAATCAGCAAAAAATAAAAATAAATAAATTTAAAGGAATAAACTTTCTCTAAGTTAACAGAATAAATAGTACTGGGTTGGGAAATGGAACCCACCCTTGCATCCATTTTTCCGTCCACTGCCTTTCCAGTTTTTCTGACAAGTAAAGGGCAGGCTCTGGGATGAGGGTTCCAGGGTGGGGTGGGCCAATGTGCATCCCACTCGTGGTAACTGATCCAGTGGAAATCATATCCCAGTGGGAAACAAGGTCTGAGCCAGAGTAGACCGTCTAAATGCAGTTGCCAAATCTAAGACCCAAACAAAACGTGCAAGACAGGGCATAAAGCCAAAAAAGACTGGAGAAATCCTAGGTCTTCACATGTAAGGCTGGACCACTGGATGGCGGGCATAGCCATGTGTTTGAAGAAATTCCTAAGGTGGAACAGAGCTGGCCAGGATGGTGTATTGTGGATTCATGTCTGGGTAGTGTGTGCAACTGCACAGCTTGCACTAGAAAGTGCGGACGTGGCAGGAACATCTCTAGCACAGAAACTTACACTATGTACTCAAATATTTGGTGATTTGAATGATGAACATCCATGAACCTGCGAATATAAGCAGGGTAAGGAGCAGACGAATGAGGTTAAAGGGGGGGGTGGGATGGACTCAGGATAGCTGGAAAGAGCAGTTGATTCTAACCAAGGTTATAATACTCATACATGACAAAGGGCCAGGGCCAGGGGGCAGGCAATAGATATGTCTTCATGAACCTGGCAGTCCCCGAGCTGGACCCAGGAGTTCGATGGTTAGGGAGCCGAAGCAGAGGACAGAATGGCTTCCAGTTTGCTCCATCCCCTTTCTTCCTCTGGAGCAAGAAGCGGGTCACTATCACTGCCAGCTGTGAATGTCAGAGACCCAGAATGTATTGATTAATCAAGGCATCTGGCAAAGTCTCTCAGGAAATTCTTGTGGACAAGATGGAGAAATGCAGACCAGATGACAGTATGATTCGGGCGACACATGGTTGGCCGAGAACCTGCTCGCAAACAGTGCTGATGGGAGGGGGCGGGGAGGTGTCTGGGAACTTGTGAAGCGGCTCTGTCACTGGTCTGATTCCACCACGGGAGACTTGGACCCAAGGACAGGAGAAGTGCTGAGCAAGACTGCAGGCGACACAACGCCGCGAGAAACAGGCTAGTACAAGGACATCAAGAGTTAAGAGTTCGCCAATAGCTAAATGACTGCAGTGGAACGGAGCAGTGAGCCGTACCAACAAGACAGGACTGGAAGAGATAAACGTGCAGTCTTTAATGCAGGTTCAAACAACCAACCACATGAATACACGGCTGGGAACCTAAGCTGGGAAGAGTTCCCTTCCACAAAAAACTGACCCTTTCAGTTGATCGTGGCCCAAAATAATCCAATAGCTTGACAGGGCTTCCAAAAAAGCCCATGCAATCTCCATTTACATCAGTGGAAACGTAACATCCAAATTAATTGGAAGAAACAGTCCCACCAGACCCTGTCCTGCTCAGAAGTGCGGACTGGCACAGTGCCTCGCTCTAGACGCCATGCCACGAATACTTGTCACAGAAATGAAAGGACACCGCGTGTGGCAGATGGACCTTGAAACTAAGACGGTCAGGGATTTGGGGGCTGTTCGCAGAAGACAAAGCTGAACAGATATGGGATGTTTAACCTGCAAAAGACTAAGGAGACCCACACGAGAGTGGTTTTCAAATACTTGAAAGAATTTCACATTTGCTTTTGCTCCAGGTGGGGGAAAATTAAGGGCCAGTGGTCAGAAGATCTGCAGAGGCAAGCCTGGCGCAAGTGGCAAATGAGCACTTGCCATCAATCAGAGGCCATGGCACTAAGCCTCTCCTCACTGATGACATTAAAGCAGAGCAGGGAGATCATGTGCCACGTCTGCAGGGTTTCAGAATAGCCACCTCCGTACACTGGAAAGTTAGGCCTGGAGGGTCGCTCAGTTTCCTTCCAACTCGCCATAAGAGGTAGGATTCTAAGATGCTTCTGGTCTTATTCCTTTAGCTCCAAATGAGCATCCAGCTCATTGGAGTTGGCTTGCCAACAAGCAAAGCTTCACGCCAGGCAATCTTGGCTATGAATTTCAAAGCAGCAGCTAACAAAGGGGCCTGGCCCACACTCAAGATTGCAATCCATGAAATGGTAACTTGTGAAAGGAGGGTCCTGTTTGATTTGTTTGTTTAGCTTTCCTCAATGCAAACACCAGGGCAGCAGAGGAAACTCACAGCGCTCATAAGGCTTCATGGCGGCGGGAGAAAACCCTGCTTGGAGATGGCGATCAAACTCAACTCCGACCTTGACTTTTCTGCGCTGTGTTTTTTTTGTTTCTTAACAAACATCAGGTCAGATGTTTGGAAAGGAAGACCTCTTTTAACAGCACTACCTGTAATACTGACACTGTTTGGTGGCCATACTGAATGCTGAAGGAGCCTACAAGTCCCAAAGCACCTTGGCTTCTCTGTTTGAAATCACACTGTGGGATTTTTCTACTGGAGGGGACTGAAAGTTATGACGGGCTACAGAGTGTGGGAGCTCACCTCTCAGATGCGCTCCGGTAATCCTTGCTCATTGCTCCTCACGCCCTTCTGTCGTTCCCTCACACACAGAATAAGGCTAACCCCTGTAACCAAAAAGATATCTGGGAAACGATGAGGTGCGATTTCTGAGGCTCGGCCGTAAAATTTCGTCGGGGCTGTTGGGTCATCTGGGGAGACAGCCCCCTGCTGTGAAGACGCCCAAGCAGCTTGCGTGGTTGAGGAGCTGAGGCCGCAGCCAAGAGCTGGCGCCAACTGCATACATCTTGTGAGTGGGCGTCTTGGAAGCAGGTCTTCCAGTCCCAGGTGAGCATTTAGATGACAGCGGACCCAGCTAACATCTTGACTGTCACCTCAGGGGAGACCCTGCGTCAGAACCACCCTGTCACTCTGCTCCCGAATTCCTGACCCCCCGACACTTTGTGGAAATATCTGTTACTATTTTTAAATGGCTAACTTTTGGAGTAATTTGTTCCGTAGCCAGGGATAACTAATAAGGGGAGGTTGATACAGAGCTACAATTAGGAAAACTCAGTTTTTCTTTATAGTGCTTAAATAGCAGGGGCCCCTCACCAAGGCCGAAATGGATAAAATGAGGACATTGGAAGTGACAGAGACACACAGATTCTATTAGGTCTGTCCAGGACTGGCTACCCTGTGCAGCCAATGGTTAGTTAAGCATCTCTAGCAAACTGCTCTGGCAACTTCCAGTCCTATCTAGCTGAGTGTCAACGACTACACACCAGCAAGGAAAAATGACCTTGACCTTAAACACTAAAGGCGGCTTCACTGCGGTCAACCAGAGAACGTTCATCACTGCACCAGCAGCCCTTTTTTATTTTCAGTGAAGTGAGAGCCACCAGCCAGGAGAGAGAAAGGCCGGAACTCGGAGAGTGAAGAGTGTCTGTTGACTCCGAATGGTCCCCGACGAAACAGCATCCACCGAGTCCTGGACATTAATTACTCTCGGATTCTGATGAGAGGTCGGCATTTGAGGTATCATAAGCCAAGCTACTGTTTTCACAGCGTGCAAATACGCCCACATGCCACCCAGCCCTGCTGGCAGGCACAATAAACTCAATGTGGAATGTACTATGAACCATTAATTTGGGGAGAACAGGCATGATATTTAAGTGCCTTTTAATATACCATTTAATTTACTCCTGGGGTTACCTGGGCCCACCAGCATGCTTTCAAAAAAGCAGGCAACTTGTATTTCTTCTCCCCCTTGCTTATCTGCCTCTATTTTTTTTTTTTGAGTGCTAGTAGGTGATTTATTTCTTTTATTAGCATGAGTTGGCTCTGAACAATTGGCCTAAACTTTCAACCTCTTAGCCATTCCCTTAGGGAACCCTTGGGGAATATGCCAGAAAGAAAATCGCCATCAGTATTGTGGGCCACAGAGATCAAGGGGCAGAGAGGGTGCAGGTGCCGGGGAACACGAAGAGGACAACCGGCACTTCTCACGGGAGAGACGTCGGTGTGGCCAGAGGCAAGGGCTTGGAGACAGGCCTAGAGGTAGAGAGTGCTGGTCACTCCAGGGCCACAAAAGGTGTGGTTGAATCTGGCAGAGGACAAGCTCCAGGCTGCGTCCTTTAAGAGGGAGCCTAATCCAAAAAAGCATAACGTTTACTTGTCTATTAATACCCCTCAGAATTTATCAACCCACCAGCCACTGTCTGGTTCAGAGCTATGCACAATGTGCGTATCCTTCACAAACTTAAGTAAATTAGCTATCATGTAGCTCCTTAGTTTATATATATTTACTTCTTATTTATATTTTGCTGCAGTTCAAGGATCATGGATGATTTGTACTTTGAGGGTATGTATCTTTCTGAACTATTCAAGTTAAAAAGGAATCCAATAACTCTTGCTGGAAATATTCTGCTTGATGCGAGATTCAACTTTTTGAAGGAAACTTGCAGAAGAAACACTGCAGCCCGCCCGGAGCCACACCAAGGGAATGGGCAGAACGTGCGCCTGCAACGGCACTGGCAGTGAGCAGGCGAGACAGAGCAGGGAAGACAAGGCTGGCCACTCCCAGAGACGCGCAGACCACCGACAGAGGTGGGGGAGCGGTTCGTGAGAACGCTGTCTCGCGTAAACCTTTCAGTGTCCTCGGAGATGGTTTCCAACTACTGTTGACCTTGAACAACGCGGGGTCGGAGCGCCCACATCCCCGCAGACTTAAATCGGACGTTAACTTAAAACGCCAGTTCTCGGAACCCCTCCCCCATTGGAACCCAGGAGGCCCAAGGCCCTTCTCTGCCGCGATGCGCAGCACACAGCCCAGCAGGGCGCCCCTCCGGGTGCCCAGCCCAAGGCCCTTCTCCGCGGGGGTGCGCAGCTCACAGCCGGCAGGACGCCCCTCCTCCCCCGGGTGCCCAGCCCTGGACCGAAAACAGCATTTTGCATCCGCAAGTGGGAAACCAGGGGACATAAAGTGACGAGTGTACATTTACTGAAAAAATTCACACATAAGTGGGCCCAAACCTGTGTTGTTCAACGGTATTTTAAAATGAAATACAGGCCATTAATGGCCATAATTGAGGATTCATGCAGGGAACGTCCATCTGAGGCTCCAGCAGATCACAGAATCTGTGATTAGCTGTTTACACTTGGTAGCAGTTTAAATAACAGGGTCAAGAGTTTGGAAGCCTTAAAAAAATTCTGTGTGGAAGAATAAAACATGAAGTTGCAGAAACCTCACAGAGTAAGAATGACTCTCTTTTAGTAAAATTAATGCTTTGAACACTTTTTCCAATAATACCGAAGGATAACAGAAATATTCATCACTATTATTTCTATTATAGAAAGTTCTAGGATGTCTAGTGTTTTGAAGCACGGCAGTAAATGATCAGCTAACACTTGCGTTACATAATCTGTGACGTACTTTTTGGCACCTTACTTTACTTGGGCTGACCACTGAATACTGTAATAACGTACCACAGGTAGTCCTGATGAAGACCTGTCTGTTAAATTTATTATCCTCATTTTGCAGAAAAGAACACAAACGTTTAGAAAGGGAAGTATGCTATCTATGATAATATTGCTATAAATACACTGAAATACCAACTAAGACAAAATATGAAGCTTTCCCCTCCAAATCAGTGGCTCTTTCTACCATATAACAATAGATATATCCACACAAATCAAATTTCCACTTACATCCTAAAATACCTGTTCAAAGCTTACATGATTTTTTGGCGAGTCAGTGAACTTCTCTGAGCTTCAGTTTTCTCATTTATGAAAGAGGAACACTGATAAAAATGTAGACAATTTACCCATGGCTATTAAAGAATTAAATGAATGCGTAAGTAAAAGAGATTTATTATAATGAGATTACACTTTCACAGATTGCGTCACTTCTAATAATTTATCCCAGAACTGAAAACGCCCAGAAGCCTTCTGGTAAAGGGTTCTGGCAGCTACAGATGCCCCTGACTCAGCTGTCCGTTCGGCACGAGTGTGCCAAGCACTGACACGGTGCACGGAACATGACAACCAGCAAGACGGACGAGGGCCGCGCGCTGACACGGCTCACATTCTGGGGGGTCACGGGCCATAAACACACAATCCAAAAAATGCTGTGACCTCAGGCCACAGAGCCAGGCAAAAGTAAGGCAGTGTGAGGGAGCGGAGCGTGCCAGCAGGGGTGCAGGAGCCAGGACGGTCGGAGGACGATGCCTTGAGTAGAAATGTGAAGGGAGCGAAGCAGCGACCTTGCAGGGTCCCAGGGCTCAGTGCTCGGGGCAGATGTCCCTGGGAGGGTCAATCCCCTGAGATGGGCAGAGCTTGGCCAGCCCAAGGGCAGAAGGCCGAGGTGGCTGGCGCTGAGTGAGGGAGGCAGAGAGGAGGGAAGAGCAGTCGGGAAGGGACAGACCACAGGGAACCCTGCAGTGCACAGCAAGGGGTCCGGGTTTAACTTCAGGGGACGAATCTCCACTTCGTAACTTCAGGCTGGGTGTGCAGGTTGGAAACGCCTGCAGCATGACCGCCGAGAGGCCGGCTCCTTCACAGGCCGGGATGGGGCCTCATCCTTGCCTACAGGACGCCCTTGAGGCTCTCCCCTCTTCCCGTTTCAGCTCCCCACTCCACCCCACTCCTCCAATTTCTAGTAAGGGCTTGTTGGGAAGGAAGCAAGTACTGGGAAGCAGGGCTCCCAGATGGGATCTTGCTCTCAGAAGGCCCTGAGATGAGGTTTGACTCTTGGCTCGGCCGCCAGCCAGATACAAGACCAATGGCAAACTGTGTGTGCACCTGGCTGCCCAGGTGTAAAGGGAGGACCGCGGCAGAACCTCCCGAGTGAGACTGGGGATCCACTGGGACGGCCAGCTAACGTCTTAGCAGAGCACCTCACTTGTCTCTGCTACGCGTGAGGGACTGCCGCTCCTCTCTGTTTCAGCAAACGCAGTCGTTCCAGCGTTTTTCCTATCTGACCGATACTCTAAGGTCGTTCCTTTTTTCTGCTGGCAAAAATTCTCCCTGGAAATGGAAGGAATGATGGAGGAAAAGAAATGCATGAGATTGCCTTAAAATTTGAGGTGAAGGGGAACACACAGGGTGGAAAATACGTGAAGAAACACGCCTTGGCACTCCTTGGATGCTTAAACAGGGACATTTCCATCTATTCATTTAAGGAATCCACATGTAAACCGCAGGAGGAAAAGGCAGGAAGAGAAAAGCTCTTTCCTCAGGCCCGAACCAAACAGCACAGTCAATGCTGTCACTCATGCTAGGAAATGCTGATGGGGGCGGGGAAAGCCTGGCCTTGCTTACCAAGGAGGCACTGGGTTGAGCTGGGCTGACCCGGACCCTTGATGCCCTGGCAGGCTCAGAAAGCGCAAGAGCAACAACAGGGCTTGAGACTCACCGGAAAAAGCACAGAGAATCGTGTGGTCCTGAAGTGAAGGGGGCAGTTTTTTCTCTGACACCCCCACACCCCTTTTAGTACCTACTGTTTTGCACTTCTGTGCTTTTCACCGCTCCTCGTTCCTCTCCCCAGCTCTCCACCAAACCGGGGTTCATCTGGCACGGATTACGTCTACCAACTCACTCCAGGCTACGCCTGGGTGTTGTGCTGCCAGCAAGCACAACATTCATGCTGCTACAGGCCAGTTCCTCAGGGCAAAGAGTGAGTCCCGCATGCGGGGCCGGGGGCTGTGGGCATATGGACCCGCCTGAAGGGCCGAGCTGCCGGGAGGGTTGAATGATGGCTGCTTATGAAAAGGGGAGCCCCCCCGACATGATTTAGGGCCCGTGGGCCAGCGGGTGGGGGTAAAGGATGCCACTGCTCCACCACGCTCTCCTTCTAACCCTGCCCACCCCCCAAACCTCCAATTCAGCAGAGAGTCTAAGCAAGAACCACAGGCTTCTCCGTAAGCACAGCTCCAGAAGCAGCCCTGTGCCATTGCCTTCCAACCTTGGGGTCTGCCACCCCAGGCCCTTCCGATTCTGTCACTGTGGTGTCACCGCCGCTGCAAGTATGAAACCTCCTATCCTGGAGAGGCCCGGCCTCAGTGCTGGGCAGGGGCCGGCAAGCAGTCTCGCCTTCTCCAGCCCCTCCCTCTCAGGCTCTGCATGCCTCCAACACGCACAAGAGCAAAGGTGCTGTGGCCCAGAGAAACCAGACGGGAACTTCCTGCTGGTAGAAACCCGAAGCCCCAAAGGATCAGCAGGTGAGGCAGATATTTTTGCATGGCACAGGTGGACGTGGTAAGGCAGAGGAAGCCCTGCCAGCCCCGGAGGAAGCAGAGAAGATCTGGTTCTGGAAGGAGAGTCTACTTATGGCTCCCATCTTGATCCCTTCAACTGAGCTCCGAAGTTTTATTTATTCAGTCAATTTAGCAGGTCTTAGTGCCCAATTCCTCTCAGCTTTTGTTCCTCTTTGGAATGACCCTCACGTTAGCGAGAGATGTTTGGAGGGAGAGGGGCCGAGGGAGGGGACAGGGCTGCCACGGACCCGCCGCACTGAGAAAGCCTTTCCAATGACCTTCCTGACCGCTCAGAATGAATTTAACGGGCTGTGCTTTTCCTGGGACGTTTTTCCTTTGAACTCCCAGACTTCCCTCCATTGCAAGTTGCCATAATAGGAACCAGATTTTTTTCTCCCTCTTGTTTGCCTAAAAGGCGTTAACTGTAAATTAGCGTATCTTAGGAGGGAGGTGTCACGTGGGGCCTGGGCTGCTCAGCCCCTGGGCCGGCAGTCGGGAGAGGGGCCAGGCCGCCTCTGGCTTTGGCAGCCCACCCAGAGCCCCAGGCCAGGGATGATCCCACCCTCCTTTTCAAAGCTATCTGGTTACTTCAATGTACAGGAAAGGCCTTGTTTGACTTAAACGTTGAGTTTTATTCCTTCTTTGAAAAAAAAATTTTTTTTTCTTTCCTGGAGGAGCAAGAAAGGAAGAGTGATTTTACATGTACAATTCTTCTGAATTATTTTCCATGCGGTTCCTTCATTGCAAAGGGCATCACGGTTCGTTTGCAACAAGCATCCAGTGCTCCCCTCTCCGGAGCCCCTCACCTGTGGGTGCAGCCAGGAGGTGTCCGTGATGGTCAGGTCACAAGGAGGTGATGCCCACCACAGTGGGCTTTTTACCAGTACTGGCCGTCGGATTCCCATCAGAGTCTCCACAGCCACACGCATGGTCTCCCTCCCTGTCTGACTCTCGTGCCTCCAGGGGGCAAAGCAGACCACACAGTTTTAGCGTAGTTCGGCTTTGTTTTCTAGGATACCAAGTTCACCGCTATTATTCAATGCCAAAATTTAGGAGATATTCACTGACTACCAATTATTTACCAGGCAGAGCACTAAGCAACCTCACATCGGCTCCTGTCACCAAAATGACTGACAGTTACCGTGCGATACATCGTTCCCTCATGCCGGGTAACCCTGTGATGCTCCTTGGCTCTCCATCCACTGAGGCACCGAAGGACAAAGGTGACCACAGGTCAGTTCCGGAAGCCCATCTCAGGCAGGAGGGTCTGGGAGCAAAGCATTTTGACTTGCAGGAACTAAGAGTTTACTTTTGAATTCTGAAGGGGCTCGGCCAACACTGGGGTCCGAGCACAGGGGTCCATGACGTGGGGCAGTGTCTCGCACCAGGAGCAGAGGCTGTCTCGGCCTGCTTGGGCTGCCGAAGACAACAAAGCACCGCAGCCTGGTGCCCTGAATGACAGACATTTACTGTCTCACAGTTCCATAGGTTAGAAGTCCCAGCTCGAGTCCCGCGGAGCCGGTTTCTGGTGAGAAGTCTCTTCTTGCTGCAGACACGGCCTCTTGCCGAGTCCTCACAGGGCCTTTCTCCCTTGTGTCTGTGTGGAGATGTGTCACATCGCAATGAGAGCTTCAACATACAGATTTTGGGGAAAGGGACACAGTTCAGTCCAGGGCAGGAGTCAATGCCTTCAAGATCTGGAAGAGGAGCAGAGACTGGGAGGGGAGGGCGGAAACTTCACGTGTGGGACCAGATTCTTTGCTGCATGCAGCCCTCACCCAGTTTAGGATAGAGACACTGGAGGTGGGAATAGAAACTTCCAGAGAGAGCTGGGAGCCACAGCCAGGGAGAAGTGTGTCATCCTCCCCACGTGGGACAGTGGGCACAGGGAGACCCCTCAGTGCGTGTCCCCAGGAGAGCTGCAGGAGAGAAGGAAGAAGCAGTGACGTGCTGAGCTGAGCCAGAGGCCCTGAGGCCAGCACGTGGCAGAGGCACAAGGTGCACGGCCCAGGGCTGGGAGCATTGGTGGCCGGAATGGAACTGAGCTAGGGAGGAGGGGCCTGAGGAAGGACTGGGGCCCACCAGCCCTCAACTGTGCTGTAAAAACGGTCCTGAGAGCTGTGTCTGCTGCCCCTGAAGTAGAAGCATCTAGGACACAAGGGACACCCACGGACCCCAGGCAATACAGACCACAGTCAACTGGTCCGCAGGAGCCAGCAGGCAAGGGCAACAGGGGGCCAACGCCTCTGCCCCAGCCCCGTGGTGCGATCTAAGTGCACTGCCCTCTTCCCCTTGGCCTTCCCAGGAGAGCAGACGGAGAAGGGGAAGCGAGGGGACCCTCAGAGGAAGGGAGAAACTCTGAGAGATGGAGGGTCTGGCCACAGAGACTGCATCAGTCCAGAAGACACTTCTAGACCAGAAGCGACCACTTTAACTGACCAGATCAAACACCAGCCCTCTCCCAGGCCAGGAGCCTCTGTCACCAACGCGCAAATGGGGCCTGGTGAACAAAGTCACATCTCCGCAGACCACAGGAGGTGCGTGCTGTGTGACTGACACTGTCCCACCGCCTCGTGCGCTGCAGGACCCACTATTTCCATTTTGTGGGTGAGGCAGCGGACACTCAGAGTGGACGCAACTTGCCTTCGGGCACACACTTGTAAGTGATGGAAGCTGGGTGTGAACTGGAGTCTGCGGAGTCTGAGTTCAATGTGCTTCGGCTTTGTCCCCTGCTCTGTGCTCCTCCAGCCCTCTCCAAGCAGGCACAGCCCTCCTGCCTGGGTGAACATAAGGGCAAGAAAAGACACCCTCTGCTGCCTACATCACTGTCACCCTGGCCCGCAGTCACGGCACCAACAGGGTGAGTCTACACTTTTTTCCAAGCCCAAGCACTTTTTTCCTCTGGGCAGCGAGGCCAACCAGTTACTGGAACGTAAGAGGCTATGTGGACATTTACTCGAGCCACTAACCATGATGACCCGACCTGACCGGGTTCAGAGAGAGAAAGGAAACGGGCCTGCTGTCCTACCCAAGTTTCCACGTGTGCACCGCTAAACTGGTCACGTTTGTTCAACCCCAAACTCGCCTTCCTTGGTCCCTTCTTTGGATCCCAGATTTGCACCTCACATGTCCCCAGGGCTGTCCGTGTCCGCCATCCGTGTCTGCCCTGGACAGTCATGCTGCATCAGAGCCCTGATCTACGCCTTGGCATTATCATGTTGCTTTAATATGGGGGTAGTTTTTTGTCCTGTTTTTCAACCTAGGTGGTCTTTTCCTGAGTGTCTATAAATCCTATTATGCGTTTGTGGTGAAAGCTACCCAAAGAAGTAGACATTGACTTTGGCCAACAAATCTTCCCGACACCAGCTGGCCTTAAAATGACTACTTCTCATTTTCTAGTAGTTTGGGCTCTGAATTTTGCTGCAAATCAATTCCCCTCCAATTAAGTCTGTTTATTTCTCAATGCTATTTTAAATTGAGTCTAGTAACAGGTCTTACTCTCAAATTCAGCTGCTTTTGCTCCCAACGTTTATTACAACTCAAGTTGAAATGATCGCGAAATATTTATACGGAATAGGAATGACTGATAAGCATCGCTGTCTTTTGGGACTTGAGTGGATTTGGAGCTAGGGCAGTAAGAACAGCTAATTTTTTTGAGTGCTTACTGTGCAGCAGGTGCTGTGCTAGGCGGTTTTGTGGAATTATCTCACTCAGCACTCCCAATGACTCTGGGAAGTAGGTGTATCAACGCTTCCATTTCTCTGAGGCACAAGGAGGCCGATTCACCTGCCCAGGGCCACACAGGTAGTGGGCAGCCGGACACAGACCACAGCCCGGCCCTCACTAGTTCAAAAGCCCACATTCTTCCCATTCTACTCGTCGGCCTGGTAGGAGCGGTGTGCAGTGCACCGCCAGGCAGTCCGGTCGGCAGCGGAACCAGAGTTTGACAGCGGCGACGTTGAACAACAGCGTGTATGTGTGTGTTATGCCTACGAGAATAACTCCAGCAGCAAGGCAGCAATTACCCTCGTCGCTAACTCAACCCGACACCTAAGCCTTCTCCATCTCGACAGCGAAGCCGTGGCCTGGAGGCTGAGCCTCCTAGGCCATGACCATCTCGGAGGGGATGGTCACGCAGCGGGGTGCTGGGGTAGCACTGAGGCTGCCGCTGGTCAGGCGGAGCACGGGGTGAGACCCGCCGGTCGCCTTGGGCTGTGCCTGCTGCGGTCAAACCTGGGGTTTGAAGGAGAATGAACAGAAGGCAGGGGGGTTTCTGTGTAATCATCAAATGTGTTTACGGCCAGTCCCCCGTTTTCAGCGCCTTCCCTTTAACCAATCCACTCGCCCAGCCACGGCTGAAGGCCACCTATGTTTAACTTTTCACCACCTTGATGCAAGGATTTGTCAGTTTCTACCAGGCGGTTAGCATTACCAGGCGGTTAGCATTACCAGGCAACTGAGGCTGGATCGGTGTGTGAGTGCCATCTAGACGTGAATGGAGGTAACTGCAGGCCACGGCGGCACAGGGGTCCGTCCCTGCACTGTTCTTCCATCCAGCCCTGCACGGGCCCTCACAGACAAAGCAGGAACGACGGTGAAGGACCCTCAACACCTGAGTTTGCACCGGGAAAACCACGCAAATACGGTCTCTGCTTCTGAAGGCATGGTTAGGTAAGGCTGGAAAAAGACCTCAATGAGAACGTAATAAAAGAACTTAAATCTCATTTCTATCACCCTAAGATCATATGCACAGGAATTACCAAATGTCCAGAATGGTAAGGAGGTTAGACCTGAGATAGGATGGCTTGTTTCCCAAACAATCTCTGCCGCCCAATTTCAGGTTAAACTTGGGCAAACGAGGTCTCTCTGGGCCTCTGTCCTCACTGCCTTCTTAATATTCTCAACAAGGATGCTGGACAGTGTGGTGCAAGCCGTTCTTATAAGGCTTGACTCTAGGATATGACACAGTGTTTCCATGTGACAGCTTTTAGTTTTAAAAAATTGCTTTTCATCTTCACCCAAGGATATGTTTATTCTTTTTTTTTTTTCCAAGAGAAACACTGATGTGAGAGAACAACATCAATTGGCTGTGCCTCCCACGTGCAGCTGGACCAGGGATCGAACCTGCACCCTAGGCATGTGCCCTGACCAGGAATCGAACCTGCAACCCTTTGGTGCATGGGACGACATTCCAACCAACTGAGTCACCCGGCAAGGGAGTCATTCATTTTCTTATTCATCAAATATTGGAGTACATGCCAGTAACTCTACCAGATACTAAGGGTCCCACCTTGAAACACCTGTGGTCTGACAGGGCAAGCTCCAGGGCAGTGTGACACATGGAAGGTGCTGGAAGGAAAGGGCGGTCACAGAAGTTTCCGCAAGCCGACTCCTTCGTTGAGTATTCAAGAACTGGCCTGGTAAATCACCAAGATTGAACTTGGTGAAGGAGGGAAAGAGGGCTACAGCAGATTCTGCTGACAGCCCAGCGGGCAGATCCCTTGCTCTGTGGACAGTGCCCTGGGTTCATTCCAGTGTCCTTCCCTCCTGTCCCCACTCTTGTGACGTCCTGAATTCCCTTTGCAGGGGTAGTTTAGGATGGGCACAAGACTTGGTGTTGAGGGTGCCTAGAAAGGCTTTCTTCACTCTCAATGGGAAATACAAACTCTTTTCTTAATTATTGGAACATATATCGGTGCACAGGTTCAAGGTCATGACTAGCTTGAATGTTATAGATAAACATTAGTCACATACAAATGCACATGCACCCGATATATGTAACAATGTTTAAGAGTTTGTATCTCTTGGATCAGCTGTGACCCCCTCAGGGTTAAAGACCGATGTCTCTGCTGAAAGGGTGGTGTGACAAAATGACGCTGTCAAGTTAGCAGGGACCTAAAAGGCCACGGGGAAACTACTGGGAGTTTTCAGCATGGAGTGACACATTTAGATTAATAATATTTTACAAAATGACAATGGCAATTGTGCACAAGGAGGGACAAGAGCGGCAGGAGATAGGAAGACCATTAAAGTATCTGCTTCACTTACTGCCACCAGCAGTGACAAAATCTTGGAGAAAGGAAGCGATGGCAAGGAGGAAGATGAGGAGCAAGATAGGAAAACCTACCACGAGGCAGTTTACCGTGCGCCTCATCGCTGTGGGATGTGGTGGGGACAACATTCGCAGTTCTGACTAATTGGTGACTAGTTGGGTGTCGCTGATGAAGATGAAGGAGAGAGCATCTATGATAGTGAGGTTTTTTTGAGGAGGGGGGTTTTGGGGGGAATGATAAAAATAAATTCAATTTTAAGTCTCCTGAGACTCTCTAGGTCCTTGCTGGAAACGTAGGTGGAGCTGTCCGGCATGCAGTTGGCAAAGGGGCAAAGTCTGGGCTGGTCTCATGATGGAGCTTGGCAACAGCTCCTCACACTCAGTGCTTTGGTGTGCAAGGAAAGCACAGCATCCTAAGGGTCCATGCACTGGATGGCAATGTTTCAATCCTATGGTCATGAGAAGAACCATCTGAGCCTTGAGCCGTGAAGCTCAATCATCACTTCTTCCCAGTCAGCCCAAACACAGGAGCGGACACTCTGACCTTCAGGCACGGATATCCAGCTGTGCACCTGATTTCTCCATGAAGGAGATTGGGGGGTTATCTGAGAAAACAGATAACCCCTGCTGATCACTGTGATGGGGAACAGAACATGGACTCTGGGGGTGCTGACGTGAGCGGGACACACTCTACTATGTGGCTGTGAGGTCAGGGGTATCCAGGTAAGACCCGGTGAAGAATGAACAGATCACATGCCAGTAGCTCCGGGTGAACAATGTTGCTTCCTACAGCAATCTCCTGGGTGGCTGAATAAAAGGTCCATCTGTTCGCCTGAATAAACATCTTTTGAGCAAGCGCTATGTACTGACTCACTGTGCTGGTCAGTAGAGGGTCCAAGATGAGTAAGACAAGCTTGGTCACTGGTTCACGGTGTTTCTGGGCATCCAGGGGGAGACAGGCATGCAAATTAAAAAAGGCAAAAAAGAACTCCAGGTGTCTTCAGGGAAGTCTTTGGGGCACAACAGCGAGAGGCATCCCCCCTCTCCTGGGACCAAGAGTAACAGCACTAGAGAGGAAATGACACTTAAGCTGAATTTTGCCAGGTGAACAGCTACTTGCCATTTGTTAAGGGAAGAAGAGACACTCCAGGTCGGAGTGGAAGGGGAGAAGCCGAGAGGCATAAAATGGACACACTGCCTATTCAGAGAGTGCACCTGGTCTGGAACGGCTGGGGTATATGCTTTCAGAGCGGAGGCAGGCAGGGGCTCGATCATGGAGCATGCCGGATGCCATGCTAAGGAGTTTGAACTTGATCGTGGGCAATGGTGGGCCCAGAAGCAGGGGAGTAACTTCTTTTGATCTGTGTCTTAGAGTCTGTCTGGGAGCAAAGTGAAAGCTGAACTGCAAGAGAATAAGAGAGGCAGGAAATCCAGTTCGGAGAGGCCTGCAGTGGCCCAAAGAACAAATGACTGAAGACAAGGCTCAAGGACACTGAGTGGACAGACCTTGGTCACCCCTGGATGTGGGGGTGGGGGTGAGAATGAAGAAGGTGTCCAGCTGGTCTGGCTTGGGAGGTAAGCGGCATGGAGCGGCCACTGGCCAGAACCAGAAATGTGGGAGGACAAGTGAGGTGGGCGGGAAAGATGGGTCCGGACCGGGCCACATCGAATACTTTGGGGGGAACACACAGGAGTGACTTAATGTGGGCCTGGAGCTCAGGAGGGGCCTAGATGCAGAGGACACAGGGATTCTGTCAGTAAATTCCTGTCTTCTGACCAAGAACTAAATTAACAAACAGCCGGACAAGTTAGGAATGTCACTTCTGGCCACAGAAGACATGGTATCAGTCTAGGACCCCTCAGGTTGATTGCTTTACATGCTCCACTGACTTCTTAGGAATGACCGACTCACAGCACCTTAGACTGCAGGGAGTCCGGAGATGACCTTCTCCAACCCTGTCCAGCACCAGTTGTCCATTTGTCCACACCCTGTACGTCTGTGCACCTCCCTACGTGCCTGCCTGCCCGCCACCCCCATCTGCCACACTTACAAGGAGCTCACGCTGTTCTGAATGGGAAGGCATTACCACACGAAATGGGCCGTTCTGCTGTTGAAATTCATTTCTTAGGAAATTACTTTTAATGTTGACAAAAGGTCTGTTATCTCAGAAAGGACCACCTTGGCCTTGGATGATCATAGGGGAGAGAGATTTACAACTGAGCAACAAAAGCACTTAATCTTCAAAAAACCTACATAACAGAAGGAAAACGTGGTAGTCTTCACTTCTAGAATTTGCTCAGGACCTTTCTTATAAAAAATAAAATAGAAGCACTTGAAGAGCTTCCAGGATGAGCTTTTATTTTGAAATTACATTTGCCCACTGGGTTTGAATGAAACACATAGCTTAACCATTTAAGCAATATTTGGTGTAGAAGGGAATGGGGTAGGAGATAGCTTTGAACACGGCATCTTTTATGCTTTTCAAAAGCAGCTCGGCAAATGGAGTATTTTTTGATTTGGGATGCAGCAGTTCTACAAATGCCCAGCAGGGGGCCCTGGAAGTGACGATGTATAGAGCCCCCACCTCCCTCCAACCCCTCACTGAACGTTTTCACAGGACTGTTTCAATGCTGCTGCTTTGCAAAATTCAAGGTTATCCCTCCACATCTTCAATTCCAAAATATACTGTGGCTTCCAAGACATGTCAAGAGGACAGGGATCTGTTTCTCTCTGAACGACAGCGGGAGCCCAGTTGAGTAGAGCCACGTTGGGTACAGGGCTTACAGGCAGAGAGAACAGCAGCATCACCTGGACACAGTACTTCTGGGCAGCCCGCGCGGCCCACGGAGGCCAGGCGAGGAAGGGGAAACAGGACAGGTGTCTGAGCCTAGTTCAGCGCCCCTCCCCCAAACAGAGGCTTTGAATGCAGAAAGGAAAACAGAGCAAACCTTTCCCTTTCCCCTCTCCGATTCTGTATTTTGAAGGAACACATACATATCGGAGAAGGTGCAAGAACAGCTCGGCAAACACCCACACACCCTCCCCCCAGACCAAGGACCATCTGCCACACACGTCGTACTCTCTGTCCGCTCCTCTTTCTCCTTCCTCTCGTGCTGCTCAATTCTGCCATCATTTCATAAGCTCCATCCTCAAGGGGCTCACTGTTCCTCAGAGAGCCCAGATGTGTAGACAAATATGAACACTACGGTCTAACGAGAACAGCAAGGGTGCCAAACAAGGCACTGTGGGGCCTGGGGATGCTGTACAAAGGGAGATGATGACCCCCTTTCCCCACCCCGCCACCCAAGAATGCCTCCCAGAGGAGGAGACCTATGTGGGAGGTGCAGGAAGTGAAGGGTCTGTGAGCAGGGGGACCGGGTGAAAGGTGAGAACGAGTCAGTCCTGTGTCCAGGGGCTGAACAGGATTTTGTTTGTCTTGTTTTAAAGCTTCTGCTTCCATCTCCCTTCATGCGGAGGAGCAACGGGAGTGAACAGAGCGAGCTCACTAGGCGGGCCGGGCATGTGCTAAGGGGCTCACATGCATCTGCTCACATACTCCACACACCCTGGCCTGGTCAGCACCATCACCATCCCCATGTCACAGAAGTGGACAATTGGGATCAGGATAGTCAAGGAATTTGACAAAGGGGACCCAGCTCGTGAGCAGCGGAGCAAGTGAGCACTTCTGCGCTTTACCTTCTTAAAGCTGTACAGGAAAGACACTCTTCCCAAGGTGCCTGACACTTCCTTCTGTTCCTCTCTCCTGCACCCTGTACCCCAAGGCGGCTGGGCAGTAGCTTCCTCAACCGCAGTGCCTTTTTTTTGCAGAATGGTCCCCTTCACCTGAGCCTCACAACATCCACATTTTCTGTTCACATCAGGACATGGTTCCTGTTGCTCGCTGTTCCGATGATCTAGTTACATTACAACCTTTTGTACAATTTCTACACCTGGTGCCTGTCTGTTTTTGCTGCCCCATCAAGGGCAGACATCAAAGTCCAGCAAATGGCCCCAGACATGTCACCACCACTGCCACCACCAGCTCTGCCCTACGGCACCCCACACCGAGCTCAGGTCTTCTATGCACCAAACAATGTCTCACTCGGTTCTCCCAGAATTTTGTGAGGTGGTCTCAGCATCTCTCCACTCAAGGGGACGGAGTCTCAGAGAAACTGTGTGACTTGCTCAAGGGAATTTGGTTAGTGAATTCACACCCACACCTGGTTTGGAAAGGGCCAAAGAGGACTGAACTGAAAAAAAACACGGATTCAGAGCTAAGTCTGCAAGCAAACAGCAAACACAATTTTACTTCGCATGCCTGTACACAATACCCCTCAAGTGTTACTGACAGTTCTTGGTGCTGTCATCAAGAAGACATCACCTTCTAATTCAAATTTTCCCCGTTATTACCCCCATCACTCCACATCCAGTTACTTTAATTCAGGCCTATTTAATCGCCAATCCTGAATTAAACGATACCGTATTTCTCTGTGTATAAAGCACTCCCTTGCACATTATACATGGAATTATTATAGCCACTATTATACCCATGGCATGCAATCATTATACTCATGTATAATGCACATCCTTATTTTTTTCCCTCAAAAATTTGGGCAAAAAATGCGCATTATACACAACAAAATACGGTAATTGGCTCTTTCAGGGGCTTTTAGAGACATGTAATCCCAATACTGACCACTAGATGTCACTATCAACCAGTTATATTAAACAGACCTTCGTAAGGTATCGGAAAGAGTCAGCACCAAGATTCACATTTACTTGATAATTGTGCTACACAATCTATAAAAGCTGGAACACAGTGACAAGACACATACTGCCATTTACAAAATATTGCATGTTCTCTAGTCTCACTCAGAGGGGCTCAAATATCTTTAAAAAAAAAAGCCTATTTTTCTCCAAGTGAGAAATACTACCAAGAACACATCAAGCACCATTGGAACACAGACACTACTTTTTTCACATCACATGTTTGAAGCCTTTTCTTGTATGTAGTAAGTATGTGGGTTAGGGTTTTAGAAACTGGTTTGAAACCCCAAAGACACAAGCCTATTTCACCCAGGAAAAGCTCATTCTAGCTCTCACAAAGAAAGACAAATAAATGTCAAGGTTTTATCAAGTACAGTTTGTGGAAAACAAGGCTGGTATTTGGAAACCAAATGTCTGAATCCAAGCTCTC
This sequence comes from Macrotus californicus, assembly GCA_007922815.1. Lineage (NCBI taxonomy): Eukaryota > Metazoa > Chordata > Mammalia > Chiroptera > Phyllostomidae > Macrotus > Macrotus californicus. The sequence continues at coordinate 11,700 of VMDR010006385.1, read as the reverse complement.
TGCACAAATATAATTATATTCAGTCCCTTTGGGTGCCGATCACGGCCATTCCTGATCTTCCTTCCTTAGCCCTTGTGAGTGAGTTTGGACACAAAGCGAAAAAGAGTCTTTTCTCCTGGCACCCTCTCAAGATCTGGTGAAGGGGACCAGGTTCATAGCATCCCTAAAAGCTACAATTACCAGCATTTTGCTGATAATTGTGAAAATAAAACACAAGAGAAATAGGCAGGAAAAATGTCGATTTTAAGCCATTCGGAGATTGGTTGATAAACTCTAAAAAATTGGAATGATCCATGTAAAATAAAACTTGAAAACAATATTGTCTATCTTCTAAAGGACAGAAAATAGTACCAGCAATTTTTTTTTCTGGTTTGTTCTGAAAAGCAAATAACTGCTAGAAGTATTTTTGTGTGTTTTTCAATTACTTTACCAATTTTTTCATCTAGAATACTCTTCATATTTGTAACTTCTGCCATACTAGTCCTAAAAGTCATAAAACATTAGTTTTTCAATCAAGCAAAAAGTTATTGAAAATATGAAGTGTGGTGAAGGCCCCTTAAAACAGATGGCTTTCCCAAGTGACAACCAACCGGCCATCTGTCCGAAGTCCGTGAGTGCATGAGCTCCAAGCGGAACGCAAGCTCACCTCGCAAAACTGTAAATGCCAGAATGTATTATTTCTCCATCAAAACATTTGTTCTGGTATTTGCCATGCAGACCAATGGGACAGAATAGAAAGCCCACATCAAACATACACACATACATACAAACAGACATGCATACACCTGGTCATAAAGAGTGAGCCCCCAAACAGTGGGGGGAGATTTCTTCCATCATGGTAAAGGAACGGCTGGGCAGCCATTTGAAAAGAAGTGAAACCGAGTGCAGCCCTCACTTCAGGGCAACTTCCAAGTGGATTCACATAAAATGTAAAAGTGTAAAAGCATAGAGCCATAGATGACTGAACGAAGACATAGAGAACTTTCCCTCTTCCCTCAGAACGTAGAAAGGCTTTCCATGGCACAAAATCTAGTGATAAAAGTGAAAGTTGCTAAATTCACCACTTAAAAAATTAAAAACATCTGCATGGCAAAAAGTAAATGAAACCCCATGTGCATAAATCAAAGACCACCCCCAAACAAAACAAAACAAAACAAAACAAAACCAACCCTGCAATTTATATCATAGAAAACTCTCCCATGAATGAAAAGCTCCTACAAATTAGGAAGGACCAACGACCCAATATAAAAACAGACCACACAGAAGGAATGTGCAGGGTCCTGGGTCAGAAGGGCACATGCCCTCGCCGGGGCTGGGACAAGAGCAGGTCAGCTGAGGTGCAGAAGGCACAAAATTTAAGAAGACTCTGAGAAGTTCATCTAATTTAACGCCTCCTTAAATTCTGACCCTCATCATCTTATTCCAGTCCCTGTGGTTCTTAAACATATGAGAAGATGCTCAACCTCACTCAAAATAAGATAAATGCAAATGAAAACTACCCAAGACACTAATTTTTCACTAATGAGATTGGCAAAAATCCAAATGTTGGACAACACCCCACTTTTAGACATCGCTGGCGGGATTGGTAGTTGGTTCGGCCTCTCTGGAGAGCACATTGCCACCCACCAGGCATTAAAATCACAAATACCACAACTGCTTGACCCAGTTCTGGGAATTTTTCCTACAGAATTTATCACACCTGCAAGCACGGCCTCACCGCTGGCTGTGCTAAAAGACCAGACACAGCCGGCCTGCGCACCAGGGCACAGAAAGCGTGGCTCCTTCCGTCAGCACCCTATTGCGCCGCTGCGACAGACATGAGCGAGGCCACCCTTCAGCTGTTGGATCGGAGCCTTCTCCAAAGCATGCTGGATAAGAAAAGCAGAGCTCACAGTCACGGGTATGTGGTGTGCTACTGTATGTGCCGAAAAGAAAGGGAAAATCATATGAATGGGCTCTGAGTGCAGGAAAATATCTGCCTTAAGGAAGAAAAGGTCAAAGTGGTTGTCATTTCCTGGTGGGCAACGGGAAACTGGGTGGAGAGGTGGCGGGGGTCCTACTTTCTGAAGTCTGAGTCACAGAAATGGATTATTATCTATTACAATATAAAATAAAACGTATGTTTTCATCTAGCACTTAGGTCCTCAAATACCTTTTTCTGTCTGGATGCACGACGCCTCAGGACGTTTTTCTGAGGCTTTTCTATCATACCAGCAATGCCCCTCGCTCTCTGGCTTGGCCTGGCCTCTGGCGGAAATTCAGGCACAACGCCCAAACGTGGTGTTAGGATAACGGGCTTCCCCTTCCCGTCTTCACTCAGCCTTCTGGGCTCTGCTGGAATCAACCTCAGGCTCAGCAGCCTACATTTAAAGAAACACCTGACCCTACAATAGTGTCACCAGCGAGGACCATGAGCTGACGAGCAAGGATGTGTGCAGGGATGAAAGAAAAAGGGGCTGCTGCCCCCCTCGCTCTTGTTGGTCTGGGGAGAGCCGGCCTGTGGCTTCTGTACGAGGCACAGGTCTCCGCAGGCCCAGAACTGTGCCCCGTGCCTTGTGGAACAGCGTCTGTAAGTCAAGCAGGTATGCAATGAGTGCTGCGGGACTCTGCAGCATCTGCACCACAGCGGGCCCTACTCGGGCCCCCTCTTTTCTCTGCGTAGTATTGGGGAGCCTGTCTGACCCCCACATGTGCTCCCATTAGGTCATCCAGTTTCCAGGGCAGTCTCTCTGGGCCTCGAGGAAGACTTAATGGAGCTAGTGGAGGGCTTGCTTTCTTCTTCATTTTTCAATTATAGTTGACATGCATTTTGGTATTGCTTTTAGATGTACACACCAGTACACAGACGGTACATAACTTACCAAGTGATCATCCCGATGAATCTCAATACCCATCTGACACCTGACACCTAGAAGATTACCGGCTGCCTTCCCTGTGCTGTGCTTTACGTCCCTGTGACTGTTCTGCATCCACCAGTCTCCACTTCTCAACCCCTCACCTCGACCCGTCGCCCCCACATCCCCTCTCATCTGGCGCCGTCTAAGTGTTCTCTGTGCCTGGGAGCCTGTCTCTGTCCAGCTTGTTCACTTCGTTTTGTAGATTCAGTTGTGCATAGATATTATTTATTGTCATTTTATTGTTCATATTTTTAATCTTTTTTCTATCCTTCTTCTTAAAGAATGCCCTTTATCATTTCATATAATACTGGTTTGGTGGTGATAAACTCCTTTAGCTTTTTATTCTCTGGGAAGCTCTTTATCTGTCCTTTGATTCTAAATGGTAGCTTTGCTGGATAGAGCAGACTTGGTTGTAGGTCCTCCTTTTTCATGACTTTGCAAAGTTTCTGTTGAGAAATAGCTGACCGTTTTTATCAGAGCTGCCTTGTAGGTCACTAACTGCTTTTCTCTTGCTGCTTTTAAGATTCTCTGTCTTCAACCTCCAGCATTTTAATTGTGATGTGTGCTGGTGTGGCCTCTTTGGGTTCATCTTGTTTGGGACCCTGTGCTTCCTGGACTTTATACCTATCTTCTTCACCAAGTTTGGGAAGTTTTGTCCTTATTTTTTCAAATAGGTTTTCAATTTCTTGCTCTGTCTTCTCCTCCTGGTACCCCCGTGGTGTGAATATTGGTAGGCGTGAAGTAGCCCCAGGGACTGCTTATACTCTCTTTATTTTTTTAAACCCTTTTCCCTTTTTGTTGATCTGATTGGGCATTTTCTGCTTCCTTATCTTCCAAATCTCTGGTTTGATCTTCTGCTTTATCTAGTCCACTGTTGATTCCCTGTAATATATTCTTTATTTCAATTTTCTAGTTCCATTTTTATGTTTCCCATCTCTTTGTTGAAGTTCTAAGTTCATCACTCTTCCCCTAAGTTCACTGAGTCTCCTTATAACCAGTGGTTTGAACTTTGTATCTATTTTATTGCTTGTCTCCATTTTGCTTAGTTCCTTCTCTGGAGTTTTGATCTGTTCTTTCATTTGGGCCGTATTTCTTTGTCTCCTCATTTTGGCAGCCTCCCTGTGTTTGTTTCTATGTGTTAGGTAGAGCTGCTACAACTCTCTGGTTTGCAAGAGTGGCCTAATGTAGAAAATGTCCTATAGGGTTCAGTGGCACAGCCTCCCCTGTCACCCAAGCTGGGACTCCAGACGTGCCCCCGTGTGGGCTGCGTATACCTTCCTGTTGTAGTTGAGCCTTGACTGCTGTTGACACATCAATGGGAGGGTTTTACCTCTAGGCAAGGACTGGCTGTTATCACTGATCTGTAACTACTGTGGAGGACCAGCTGTGCAGGGGCCCACCCCACAGAGCGGGACCTCTTTAGCGGGGCTCTGTCACTTGTGGAGGTGATTGGCTGGGTGGTGCTCTGGCATAATCTGGAGCTGTCCATTGGGTGTGCGCTGGCTCTGAAGCCTCCAGGGAGGTGCAGGCCATTGCCTGTGTTCTGCCTGGGGGCCTCTTGGCATGAGCTACAAAGCAATCTGCAGATGGTTGCTACTTACTCTGGGCTTGGATGCACCCAGGCAAGGCCAAGCTATGAACCAAGGCTGGCTGCTGCGAGTGCCAGGCCACTTAGCAAGAGGTATGGGCTTGCTGTGGCCACATGCTGCTTGTTTGAGAGATTTTAAGGAAATCCAAAGCATGAGCCATGACAGGCAATTTGTATGGAAAAGCCACTGGAAGCAGCTTGGGTTGACCCACAAGCTGGGTGGGTTGGGGTCTCAGGGAATCACCAGGGCAGGGTGAACAGTGTCAGCCAGGTTGATGGAGTCTCAGATGTGGCACCTGCCTGCCGGCTCTGTGGGGAGAGGGCTCACGAAAGGACCAATGGCCTTTGCCAGCACCTCTGTCTGGGAGAAAGCTGCCCCCAGCTCTTGCTCTGATGCTGGACACTTCAGTTCCTCCCTGTGTGTCCCTGGTGTCTTTCAAGCTGCTGCGCCAGTGCTGGAGCTCTGAGGGGTGAGTCCAAGTGCGTGTGAGCCTTTTAAGAGGAACACCTGGGACTCCAGAAGCCTCCGTCTCACTCCACAACCTCTTCTGGTCTTTACAGCCAAAAAGGATGGGGACATCTCTTCCCGGCACTGGAACCCTGGGTTGGGGGACCTGGTGTAGGGCTGGGACCCTGGCTCCTCAGGGGCACCTCCACAGCTGAGATACCCCTCCTGATTTTTACCCAACACACGTGGTGGTATGGGACCAACCTGTTCAGCCTCTCCATCCCTCCCACCAGTCTCAATGTGCTGCTTCTGAAAGTCTCCAGCTGTCAGACTTCCCTTCAGCCAGGTTTCAGGCAGTTCTGAATGAGGGTTGTCCTGTGGTTCAGGTGTGATTTTGATGTGGCTGTGGTGTGGAGGGCTTTCCACCGCTAAAGCCAAGCGTGTGTTCAGGGAGACGTGCGGGCACCCAGCAGGGACTAAGCATGGCGCCACCAGGAGGAGCCCAGATTAACGGGGCAGAGGGCAGGGTGAAGCCACCGACTGTCATCCCCACACCTGTCAGCTCCTGTGCACTGCCTGTGTGCCGGACCCCGGCCTAGGTTTGCTCCAAGCCCCGGGCATCGCAAGGGCAGCACGCAGTGTTGTCCCTACTCGTCAGCTCCACCCCACCCTCCTCGGGGACCTTCCCTGCCCGCCATGTGTGCCTCCTACCACTGCTCTCTGTTCCAGCTCCTCCTAACCTCACAGTGCCCATCAAAATCTGCGGTGCTTGCTGGTTCACTGGACTTTCCCTTCATTCCTTTTTCCGTTAGATTTTAAGCTCAGTGTGGAGCGGACCCATGTTAATCTTCTCCGTATTTTTATCTCCAGCACCTAGACCAGTGTGTATGGCAGTGAGCACTTAAGATTATTTGTTGAATTACTTAATAATTATGTGTATTGCTTGGGTTGTTAATTACCAATTGATGATAACAATGAATAAGTATGTACTAATAAAGAAATTTTAACAGAGTTTTTATGTTAGGTAGTGGTCCCAACACTTGAAAATGAGAAAAATCATAGGTAATGGAAAAGACGTGCATAAATCAGGCAACTTTCATCAGGTTGCTTCAGGGTTAGGGAGTCCAGAGGCCTCGGGAACAGGCCCAGGCTCTAAAATGTTAATGCTCCGTTAACCCTCGGTTTCTGGCTTGTTGTTGTGTCTATTCCATTTTAAAAACATCATGAGATAATTTTCCCGTGTTAAGTGCTGAGGACACCTAACACTCCTCCGTTAGGAGCTCAGACACACGGCAAAGCAGCCGTGACCTGGCATGATGAGCATTTTAATAAGTCACAGCAGAAAGGCTCTTAGAGCAGTTCCCGTGGAGTGGGGACACAAGAGGGGGCCCGCCAGGTGTCACACAGCTCGGAATTCAGGGAGCGTGAAAGCTCCCCTCTCTCCTACCTCAGGCCCAAACCATGCAAACGTCTGGCAAAGCGGAGAAACTCCACCCGCTGACATTACTCTCTTGATGTCGTTCAAGCAAGGACAGGACTCTACGCCAAGCCCACAAGACAGAGCTGGCAACCAAGAGCGGGAGCAAGAGCCACTTAGGGCCCGCCGGCAGAGGGACGAGCGGGGTCTGCCTGGTGGCTCTGACAGCACAGCAGCGGGGCTGAAGCAGGACGACGGCCACTCGGCCCCCGAACACTCGGCCACTGCGCACGCACAGATGCACACGCCCACTGGGCCCTCCTTCCCGGTCAGGGCCACACGCGGTCCAGCGCTTATCCCTGAACATTTGGAAAGAGCTACCTTGCTTTAGTTTATTGAATAAAGATGAAGCTGTCTGCTGATGTGTTGGGTTGGAAGCCCAGCGGTGTCCCAGTGTGGGGAGGAAGTGTGAAAGCCCCACGGAGTGTGCGTGGAAGGGGGGCCACGGGAAGCGCCCTGCGTGGAGAGTGATGGCCGACTAGGGACAAGGGAGGTGCGTGGCAGGCAGGAGGGGACTCTGTCCCCTCAACAGAAGGCACCCTGGGAAGCACACACTCACACTTGCTCAGGCTCTTCCTTTCATTAGCTCTGAAGGGACTCAGGAAATTTAGAATAAGCAAAATTAAAAACAAGACGTGGGAGACAGGCGCTTGTATGCCAAGAACTGTCCCCCACCCCTCAAGGCCTTGGGCTCTGGGGACTGGGCCAAGGGGGCTCACATCCTCGTTTTATCTGCAATCAACTGCGCGTCCCAGACAAAAGTGAGAGGACTCTGTGCCTCATTCAAGACTAATTTCATTTGCTGAGATCCAACAGCCTGAGTCACTAAGTACCTTAATTCATTTACTCATTTATTTTAAGCACCTATTCAAAGGGTAGGCATTCTGCTGGAGCCAAGTGCCTGGAATTGCTCCCGGGGTGGCTGGGTGGCAGGCGCGGGCGATGGGAACAGACAGTTACCAGAAGAGGGAACGGTAAAATGGAACAGTACACAGGGGGGTCAGCCAGTGGCTTCTGAGCAGAGTCCATGGGGTGGACCCACAGTGGGCTGATAGGACAGCGTGTGCATTCTCGTGGAGGCATGACCCTGCAGGCCTGCTGGGTCGAGGAGAAACATGTCCCCGCCTGGCCAGCCCCGGGGGCCCAGGGAGGCCTGGTGGCAGACAATCGATGAAGGGCCTGGCCTTCATTCCACAGGCGATGGGGGCACCACAGATGGAGTTCAAGCAAAGAGGTGTGTCCTGATGCGTGCTTTGGAAAAACAGTTTGTTTTGGAAAGAGGCCGTGAGAAAAATAAACTTGGAATAGGGGAGACCTAAAGCCCCCAGAATCCCCCCCCCATCATATACAAACTACTCTTTCTGCTTTAAAAAGTCAATATTAATCGTTAGCCCCTTTGCAGCATCTAGTGTGTCCAAGTCATTTACTCTTTGCAATAGTCCTCGGAAAAGCAGGGACTAGAGGTCCCTATTGACTGAGCTACTGTGAAGACAGGTGAACGGATGAAACACTTCCTGGTGAGGCACCTAGCACAGTGTCTGGCACACGGCAAATTCTCAGAAGCGGTGCCTGGCTAGCTCGCATGAATCAGCTCCCACACCTTTTCCCTTCGAGGTTTTGCAACAGCCTCTCTATGGTAAAAACCTACTCAAGGACTGTGCCTGTACTGCCAAAACCTTTTCTGGGTGGGTGTTAGAGTGATTCTGACTGTCTCAGTGTCATTTAGGTCTGGGATCCTGAGGTTTCTGAAAGTCTGGTCTCCAGGCAGCAGAAGTTGTTGTTTTTGTTAGTCTTTACCCAAGTGACCCTGTCCTTTTACATGCCTGCTAAATCTTTGAAGGCAAAGTTTCATCTATTTTATTAAATTGTGAGCAAAACTAATGCATACACATTAAAGTATAAAAATTCAAAAATTTTCAGACATAGTTTAAAGCTGAGATCAAGTTAAAAAAATCACAGCACAGTTAATGTGATGCTTACTGGTAGAAATTATTATTGTGCTCTTTGTTAATTAGAAAATGCTATTTCATTCCCAGAGATGATAACAATGACCAGGCAGGGCTGGAAGTGTCTCAGAGACTGCTCTGAAGACTGGCCAGATGGTCCTATTTGATGTCTAGAGAGAAGGGGTCTGGAGGAGGAAGGCGGAGTCTCTGCGAGCTGTGGACACACGCTCCAGGAAAAGACAGTGCCAGAGGGCTTTGCCTTCAAAGCTTAGCTGTATGCGGTCCTTTGTCTGAAGCCAACATTCAGTCCCTGTCAAGAAAAGAAGTGTCACCCGCTACTGAGGGACTGGGGGGGGCCCCGTTTTCTCCAGTCTGTGGTCCAAGGATGTCTGCATTCCTCCTGCCCCTCTTCCAACTACTGGCCCTAGGACGGAGGGGCCAGTAGGCAGGGGACCACGCCCGGAGGGCTCTGTGGGCGCTGGAACACAGCGTTCCGGCTCGCGCTGTGTGGGCCTGGGCACTTCTTTGGCTTGGTGTTGGGCAGACACCCTTCTCCCCTACTGCTCCTTTGTGGGTGTGACTCAGACTCCTATTGAATGCTTATTGCCTGTCATCAAGTTTGGGTGCAGGCCTGGGTTTGCTTTTCGACTTCACGCAGCCAGCAGAGGCAGACACCCGTGTCCGTGAGAGACGGCTCTCTCAGACACAAGGCGGCCAAGCAGAGATGCCCAGTGGAATTCTGGGCTTCCCATCAAATGTTCAGAAAATGACACTTCACCCTTTGAAAGATGCAAAGTAAACAGAACCTCACCCTGGGAAGCCAATGCACTTCAGATCACCGAAACTGAAGTTCCAAAGAGGACCAGACTCAGGGCTCTAACAACTTCAGTGAGTGACTTTCCGGCAAAGGCACACAGAACGAATGTGACGCACAGCAAAGTCGTCCCTGTGACGTCAAACACCCATTAACCTGCTCACACCCCGGACTGTTTGTCTCAGCCACTCAGCAATTACCATCTGCAAACTGTGCTGTCCTGGAGTCTGAAAGGTTTTCATCAATTACTAAGAATCCATAGCCGTGTCCTTGTAAGTGTTTGTTTTTCTTCCGCATTGTCAGTTCAGAGACACGTCATGCAACGCCAAGGAAACACGCTTGTCCCGTGGAAAGAGATCACATTGCACCCTCCAAGGCGTCTCACCACTCTGTATTTACATTTCTGGTTCTTTGTTAAGTATGTTTTAATCAAAGTGCCCTTTAAAACTTTGCTACACAAAGTACGACCCACAGACCAACAGCATCCACATTCCAGGGGAGCCTGTTAGAAAACCAGGCACTCCAGCCCTTCCCCAGACATGCCCAGCTAGAATCTGCTCTGCCCCATGGGTCCCATTGCAGTGAGAGAACCTGTCTTAAAAGGTGGTGTCAATCTCACAAATCTATAATCTACCCCCCAAAAAAGCAAATACTTCTGCATTTAAAAACTCTAATACACCAGGACATAAGCGGGCACAAACAGTAACACTAATACACGCCAGTGTGCGTACTAAGTGCAGACCTGCTGTAGGCACCTGACACGTGTTAGCACAAGGCTCTTCACTGTGAGGCAGGAGGTAGGTGCGCCCCATCCTCCTTGGGTTGTAGATGACAGGCAGAGCCCCGGAGAGCTTACTTAACTCGGACAAGACCACACAGTGAATCAGTGGGACAGGCAGGACTGGACCCAGGCAGTCTGACCTCAGAGGGCGTGTTTTTAACCATGACACTGTGCCCCCTCCCAGCAGGTGACCTGTATCAGAAAACAAAGCGGTTCATTCAGGATCAGAAAGAAAAGGCCCAGCTGCTTAAGGACCATGACTTTAGGCTCAGTAACAGAGGCAGAAAGGTGAACGGGACACCACAAATCTCTGACGGGACTCCCTCAGGTCTCATCGGAGGAAGGCGGGGCCCAGAGGGTTGTGTGAAACACTCGGCTTTCCCAAAGGGGGGTAGAGTGGAGGCCAGGGTGGTCTCAGCCTCCAGGGTCCTTCCCACTGTGTCCCGGCCTCTTCTACACCGCCTGAGAATTCTTTGTGGGTTTTGCTCTTCCAAAGACACCTCACACACATCAGGTAGCAAATGACAGCTTTTCTCTTTCTTTATTCGGAATCTGAGACTATCAGCAAATGACAGCTTTTCCCTTTCTTTATTCAGAATCTGAGACTATCAGCAAATGACAGCTTTTCCCTTTCTTTATTCAGAATCTGAGACTATCAGCAAATGACAGCTTTTCCCTTTCTTTATTCGGAATCTGAGACTATCCTGTACAATGGCTAAGGGGCAAGGCTATGCCTGGAAATCACACTGGAATAGCTCTCATACTAGACACTGGCCATTCACATTCCAGGTCTAACAGGAACCTTCAGCGGTGACAGCCGAAGCCTCCTCCTTTGAGGAAAATCAGCCCCCGGCTACGGAGGGTTAATTAAGGCCGAGTCTCAGCCTGGGCTGCCAGTCATTTACCTGCTCCACCAACCACATTTACAGACGAAAGGCGGGTGGCGGTCCAGGCCCAAATCAATGTGACTGTGGCATCTGTGCCACCTCATCTGAGACGTCTGTTTTCACCCAAATGCGCTTTCTGTCAAAGGTTAACATCCCACAAGGGTTCTCTCAAGCCCAGAATGTGTGCAGAATGCCGGGCAGGGATTCACTGGAACAGATTTCAGAAAGCCAAAGAGGCCGAACACCCTCCCTGGTGAAAGTGCAGCATCTGTTGTAGAGGTGAGACAACTTTCATTTGGAAGCCGGCCCCATCTGGTGGAAGGCAAGATGAAATACACTCTGCCCTTAAAACGCACCTTCGCACGGCAAACTGTTTCTGGTCTGACCCGGCAGTGGCCTTTCCGTGACCTCCACTTCAGAGGTGAGGAAGGCGCTCTAGACACAATGAGCAAAGAGCACCGTGTCCCTTTTGAAGCATGTAGTGTGAACACGAATCACTTAATAACTGAAATGCCAGAGTGAGACGCGGTGACTCCCGAAGGTCAAAAACACAGGGTGGACCAAGCCGCCCTGTCCGGTCCCTCTTCTCCCAGAGCTCAGGCTCAGGGGCCCGTGGGCTGGGGGAGGCAGCAGACCACGGTCTGGCAGTGAGAGTTCAAACAGCCTGAGAACCCACCCTGACACAGCCGTCCTGGGCCACTTACCTTGCACTGCCCAGACACGCAGATGGCCGTGCCGTTCTGGTCGCAGGGGGTGCCGTCAATGACCTTCTCAGCTTGCCGCACGTAGAAGCGGTAGCCCATTGCCTGGCAGTTCAACTCACACTTCCGATTGCCCTTTACTACCAAAAAAAAAAAAAAAA